>PVJH01005794.1:0-108001 GCA_004026705.1 Nesogale talazaci
TACCTGCAGGTCCACCAGCAGTGGATAAGCGACCCTATCTCCCCACAGCCTCTCCAGCATTTGTTACTTTCTGACTTTTTGAATTGGGCTAGCCTTGAGGGTGTTAGGTGGTATCTCATTGTTGTTTTGATTTGCATTTCTCTTATGGCTAATGATCGGGAGCATTTTCTCATATATATATTGGCCTCTCTGATTTCTGCCTCTGTGAAACTTCTGCTTAATTCCTTTGCCCATCTCCTCAGTGGGCAGTTAGTTTTGCTCTTTTTGGAAGCTATCAGGGTATTGTAGATTTTAGTAATAAGACCTTTATCTGATTTGTCATTGCCAAAGATGTTTTCCTAGTCTGTCTGCTCTCTTATTACTCTCTTGGTGAATTCTTTTGATGTGCACAGGTGTTTAATCTTCAATATATCCCATTTGTCTATTTGAGCCTCCTCTGTGTTTGTGTCTTTCCCTATTTCTGTTAGCCTATGTAGTCCTTGTGCCAGTGTTCTCAGATTGTTCCCAATTCCCTCATTGATGTCCCTAATAGTTTGGGGTTTTACTTCAAGGTCTGTAATCTACCTTGAATTTATTCTAGTGCATGGAGTGAGGTAAGGGTCTTGCTTCATTTTTCTATAGGTAGATATCCATTTTTTCCAGCACCACTTGTTGAAAAGGGCATCTGTTTTCCATTTGATACTTTTGGGGCCCTTATCAAAGATAAGTTGTCTGTATGCTTGTGTTTTTATTTCTGGATTTTCAGTTCTTTTCCATTGGTCTGAGTATCTGTCATTATGCCAATACCATGCTGTTTTGACCACTGTGGCTAGATAGTATGTGCGAAAGTCTGGTAAGGCAAGCCCTCCCATGATGTCCTTCTTCTTGAGGAGTTCTCTACTAATTCTGGGCTTCTTCCCTCTCCATATGACGTTAGAAATCATTTTTTCCATTTCTTTGAAGAAGAAGGATGGTACTTGTATTGGTATTGCATTAAACTTATATAGTGCCTTGGGTAGGACTGTCATCTTGACTACATTGAGTCTTCCAATCCACGAGCATGGGATATTTTTCCATTTCTTGAAGTCATTCTTGGTTTCTTGTAATAGTGTTCTGTAATTTTCCTCATAGAGATCTTTTGTTCTTTTTGTCAGGTATATCCCTAGATATTTCAATGTATGGTTCGCTATTGTGAAGGGTACCTCTTTTTTTTTATCTCCTCTTCTGTGGTCTTATCTGATGTGTACAGCAGACCAATTGACTTCTGATTGTTGATCTTGTACCCTGCCACTCTGCCATACTCCTCTATTGTTTCCAGTAATCCCTTTGTGGCGCTTTTGGGGTTTTCCATATATATAATCATATCATCTGCAAATAATGATAATTTCACCTCTTCCTTCCCCAGTCGTATACCTTCTATGTCTTTTCTTTGCCTTATTCTAGCCAGATTTTTAAGGTAAAATTCAGATCATGATAGTAGGAGGGAGGAAGCATTTTAGGACTAGAGGAAAGTTGCATATTTCATCGTTGCTACACTTGCCCTGACTGACTGGTCTTCTCCACATGACCCCTCTGTAAGAGGATTTCACGTCTCCTGCAGATGGACCTTGGGTCCCCAATCTGTACTCCCCCATTTATAATGATATAATTTTTAGTTCTTTGATACCTGATACCTGACCCCTTGGGCATCTCGTGGTCACACAGACTGGTATGTTTCTTCCATATGGACTTTGTTGTTTCTGAGTTAGATGGCCACTTGTTTACCTTCAAGCCTTTAAGACCCCAGACGCTCTATCTTTTGATAGCCGGTCATCATCAGCTTTCTTCGCCACAATTGCTTATGCACCTGTCTTCAGCGATCATATCAGGAAACTGAGTATGAAATGACATGATTTTTGTTCTCTGATCCCTGATAACTGCTTCTATTGATGCCTCATGGTCACACAGGCTGGTTTACTTCTTCTATGTGGATTTTGTTGCTTCTGAGCAATATGACCATTTGTTTACTTTCAAGCCTTTAAGACCCCAGACACTATATCTTTGATAGCAGGATACTATCATTTTTCTTCACCACTTTTGCTTGTGTACACATTTGTCTTCAGTGATTGTATCAGGAAGGTGAGCATCAAGGAATGCCAATTTAATAGAACAAAATGTTCTTGCATTGAGAAAGTACCTGAGTGGAGGTCCAATGTCCACCTGCTGCCTTAGTACTAACTCTATAAGTATATGCATGTAGATCTATTTCCCCATCAACATATATAAATATATGTATCTATGTTCATGCCTATATTTAGACCTCTGTAAATGTTGTTTGCCTCCCACTTCTTTCCTCTATTTCCTTTTATTTTCCTCTTGTCCCACCATTATTCTCATCCTTCATTTGGGATTCAGTAATTTCTCTTTGTTATATTATCCTTGATCAATCCCTATCAGGACCCTCACACCCCCTTGCCACCAATTTTTGATCACTTGTTGTTTCCTTGTCCCTGGGATGGTCAACACCACCTCCTTTCCCCCACCTCACCATCTCCCATGTCCCCCTGGAACCATCAGTCCCATTGTTTTCTCCTGCAGACTGTTCATCCAGCCTATCTTATCTAGATAGACTTGCAGAGATAATATGTACAAAAAAGCAAGATGTCACAAGATAAAGCGACAAAAGAAAACCAAAGGATGACAACAACAACAAAAAACAATGTCCTGAGAAATATATATAAATAAGTAAAAAATAATAACAATAACAAAAGAAAAACCTGTAAATAGTACAAGGTCTGTTTGTTGACCTCCAGGAGTTTCCCCCAGTTGAGTCAGATGGGGTGCCACATCTAGACCCCTAAGTGTACACATCTTGACCCCTAAGTATATCCTTGGCACTCCCTCAGGAAATCCATGCTCTGCCCCTCCTACTGCTCTGCTGCACACCCTTGCTTTGGTGTTATGGGTTCAGGCTGGGTGCACTCCTGACCCTGCTTCTCCAGTGCTGTCCCCAGAGGGCCTTGGATCATCAAGGCATGCCACCATATTTCATAGTGGGGCTGGCCATATGGTCCTCTCTGTGCAATGGCTGGTCTGAGTGGGGAGATCATCCTCGAGGTTCTGTGGGCCAGGATGCACTCCACTCCTCTTCCTCCCCCTCCATGTGCTCTTGTGTGCTCTGGTCAGACATGTCCCTCTCCCTGAGCTGCAGCCTCAGTACTGACCTCCAAAGCAAACTCCCCTGGGTGGGGGGGAGAGGGGTGGCTGTCCACATAGTTGGGATACCCCTCCACTGGCTCCCCATGCCATGCCTTCATGCTGCATTGGCATCCTGGAACATCGAATTTAAGTTTGGCTCTTCTTTCCCTGTGGAGATATAGACAATACGCTCCCCGTGAGTGGGTTAGTGCCTCATTCAGCATGTTCGAATTTTATTTGCTTATATCAGAGTGTATCTCAGAGATGTTACATCAGTGGAGGTCACCCTCTTGAAGTTGGGTTACAAGATTTTCCATTTTTCGGTTTATGAAAACTAGAGGGACAGTAAGTGGAAGGAGGGATTCAGCAGGAAGTGGGTTAAAAGGGAGACAAAATCCATATAGAAAAAGAATGTTTGGAAACTGTGGTCACAACTGTACATTTTATTTGATGTGATTGAAATTTAGAATGATATGATACACGTCTTAAATCACAACTAATAATAATAATAATAATAATTGCTCCACAGAGTTTGTAACCCTGTCATCTTTCAGAGGCAGTTCACCTTCTTTTTTTTTTTCCAAGCCACCTTTGGGTGGGTTCAAAACACCAACCTTCCAATTAGTAGCCAAGCCCTTGAGCCACCCAAAAGCTCCATCGCCCCTATCAAGGTCCTTTGATATGAGCAGGGCATGGTCCTTACAGAGTTGCTCATCATCTAGAAGAAAGATTCTGCAGAGCCTTCTAAATAGGACACCATGGGGAGGGGAGGACAAAAATCCCATGATGTACAGTGCAAGACGCACCTGTAGACAACATGGCAGCATCAGGCAACATGGCAGCTCTGGCGAGAAGTGACCTTGTGAGGACCTCAAAGGTTGGGTAGGACTTGTCACTGGTAAGATGAGCAAGCACTCAGGGTGGGTGTGCAGAAAAGTAGGAAAGCGCTGTGTTGTGCTCTGCAGGTAGGGAGCTCCGGTGTCGCAGTGGCTAAGAGCCAGCCCCATAACTCAAAGATCGATGGTTCAGACTCACCTGTCCCTCCATGGGAAGGTGTGGCAGACTGCACCTGTGGGACTTCACTCCATCCTGTAGAGCTGTCAGCAGTCAGAATCTGCTCGGTGGCAGCATGTGTACCATATGGAAGTCTCAATGGCATGTCTTTTCTAGACTAGCTCTGCCCTTAGATCTGGTGGTGACCCAGTTCCTTTTGAACCCTTATTTGCAGAGGTACATGTATGTCTAAATACATCTCTAGAAAAATTAGCATTCCTTCGCAGAGCTTAGTGCTGAAGAGCTTGGACTCTGGAGCCAGGTTTCCTGGGTTGAAGGCCGGCCCCACCATTTTCCAGTGGAGTGACCTTGAGCGGGTTGCTTGTCCTCTGTGTGCCTCAGTTTGCATATCTGTAAAAGAAGAATAACAGCACCTTCCTTGGAGGATCATTCTGGACAGCAAAGGAATAAGTATGGGTAGGGCACTTAAAATCGTGCCTGGGTGGTATTCAGCATTAAATAATCCCCAAATGTGGGGAAGAGGTGGACTGAGGCAATTGTTCACTTGTCCCTTTGGTCTGGCACCTTAACTCCTACCTCAATCAGTAGAACTCTGATCTGCTGGAAGAACTCATCCCTGTCTTGGTTTTCTTCATCCTTCCCAGGGTCTTTCCAGTGTCAGGGCTGCAGAACTCTTGGTTCGGAATGGACCCAACGCCCTCAGCCCTCCCAAGGAGACCCCAGAGATCATCAAGTTCCTCAAGCAGATGGTGGGGGGCTTCTCTATCCTCCTGTGGTTTGGAGCAATCCTGTGCTGGATCGCATACGGGATCCAGTACTCCCATGACCCATCCTCATCGCTTGACAACGTAAGAACCAGCTAGCTGCTCCCCAACGTGCTTTGCTAACTTGCCAAGAGAGGAAAATAAAACCGTGAATCTAGGCCTTAGTGGACAGGCCACAGAATTGGAGTCAGGGCTTGGGTTTTAGAAAATCAGTAATTTCCCATTCATAAAATAGAAATGACAGCTGGCTGTGTAAAATCTTGAGACAGTGTAAACATGGGTCTATGTGTATATTTATATATGACACATGTATGTCCTATGCATGTGTGTATGTATGTCATACACATGTCATATATAAATATACAACACATATTTATGTATAAATATACTTTATTATACATACATATGAGAAAACATGGTGGATTCCTAAAGGAAGACACCAATAAGTCCATGTAGACTGTTTTCTAAATCTTTTCCTTCAAAACTAAGGCTCTTTTTAAGCCTGGAGAGCATTATTGCCAGTAGTGCACTAGCCACCAAAGTGACAGAACTGAATTGGCTAACCTGTTAACAGAAAGAAGCCAGACACAAAAGGCTAGAAATACCTAGAAGAGAAAAACCTGAAAGAACAATGAGCAGATTAGTGGTTGCCTGGAGCTGGAGATGGGATTGGAAGTTGACTGCAAACAAGCACAACTGAGCGAGCTTTCCGGAGTAAAGGAGATGTTCTAAAGCATTTTGGTAGCGTTGGTTGTGCCACTCTGTGCATTTGCTTAATTAAAAAAACAATGAATAATTACGGAATTGTACACTTAAGTATGGTTTTAGAAATGGGAAACACAGGGAGGAAGTGGGATACATGATTTTCATTGTGTAATCCATGGCGTGAAGCAAAATGGGTATGATTTGTTAATTGGAAAACTGGTCTGCTCTGTAAGACTTCACTTAAATCACAATCATATATATGTAAAGTATATGGACCCAACTGCGACATTTTGCATCTTCCCATGGTGAGATTGAGGCATAGGATTTGACTCCTTACTTTTCTCTCTTTTTTTTTCTTTATGATTTTCTGTCATCACTCAGATGTATTTGGGTGTTGTGCTGGCTGTGGTTGTTATTCTGACGGGCATGTTTGCTTACTACCAAGAAGCCAAAAGCACCAACATCATGGCCAGCTTCAGTAAAATGATTCCTCAGGTGAGTCGTAGACCAGCCATCTCTCTTCTAGTGTTTGCATTACTTTCCTAGGAAGAAGCAACAACTACTGACAAAAAAGTAGAGGATTGGTGACTCGGATTCTGGTCCCATCACTTGCTGTCTGAGAAATTTTGAGCAAGTTAACCTATCTCCTCACAGGGATTTGAGATGATCAAATGAAATAAGGTGCAGGCAAGTGCTTTGTCAAGAACCAAGTAGGACAGAAATACTATTCCTTTGTACAACATCTTCTGCTACTGCTTGGACGCCTGTGTGAACCATTTAGACAACTTCATTATTCAGGAATACCTAGAATCATTCCAAAATATCTCTCCTCCTGCCTCTGGTGCAGAGATAGGAGGTGAGTGACTTCATCCCAGTTCTTATAGAAAGCTGTAGAAGTTCAGTGAGTGTTCACTGGCAGTCAAGGAAATTGGCCTAAGATTCTTTCTCTGGGACAAGTTTGTTCCCAGTCCTGAACCCAGTTCATGCTGTCCCAGGTACCGTCCTGGTGAGTCATCAGGGTTCTCTTCACACAGGATGATTATCTGCTGTATGCCCTTTGGGGAGTCCATGGCTGCTCTTGGCACAGAGTATCAGAGCTGGGTTCTAATAGGAAAGATTGTGGGTGCAAAGGATACCTCCTTATTTGCTGAATAGTTTTCCCTTCTTTGGGAAGATCACTGAATGCTTTTAATTCCTCTTCCATGTTCTCCTTGAATGTCAACGCCGTGGTCACTCACCCCAAACTGTCCCTCCCTTTGCTGTACCTGCCTACAGCAGAATTTTCTGGCCCCAGGAACATCTCTGTGTGTGCCTCCTCAAGAAAAAATGAGTTCTGGGGTCTTCAGACACACCCTCCCCAAGCGAAACGCTTTTTCACTATGCCTAATTACATCCATGTATTCTCATTCATCCTTTTCTGACATCCTGCGAGGTATAAAAAGAATGGCACTAGCATCACTCCAGAATCTGGGACATCTGTCGTGTTTTTCTTCCTCAGCAAGCTCTTGTCATCCGAGAAGGGGAGAAGACGACCATCCCTGCGGAGCAGCTGGTGGTGGGGGACATAGTGGAGATTAAAGGAGGAGACCAGATTCCTGCAGATCTCAGATTGCTGTCTTCTCAGGGATGCAAGGTATCATGAGGCCCTCCTAAGGATCAGCTTGTCACCCATTGGTATTCTTTTGGTTTTACCACTGTCAGTGTGACTCAGGCAAGAAGTCCAATTTTGAGCATTTTTCCAATTTTCTCCTAGGTGGATAATTCATCCCTCACTGGGGAATCGGAGCCCCAGACCCGGTCCTGTGACTGCACCCATGACAATCCCCTGGAAACAAAGAACATTGGCTTCTATTCTACAACCTGTCTGGAAGGTCAGTCCAGCTGGTTCTGAGGGCCAAGTTTACTTTATCCTCCTTAGACTTTATGTGTTGTCTTTTGCCATTCTCATGCCAGAAAGATTTCCTCGGAGAAAGCATGAGATCGAGGAGTCTAGAGAACTGGTTTTTAGCCTGTGATATCATGTACTAAGTGATCATGTAAGCCACCAAAGACAGGACTGAAAAGTAGATTGTGCTCCTCTCTTATCCAAGAACTCCTGGAATAAAATGTCTACTTCCCCTATAGGCACAGCCACTGGCATGGTCATCAACACGGGGGACCGCACCATCATCGGACAAATCGCCTCACTGGCTTCCGGAGTTGGAAATGAGAAGACACCCATTGCCATTGAAATCGAGCATTTTGTTCATATTGTGGCAGGAGTGGCTATCTCCCTGGGCATTACTTTCTTCATCATTGCAGTGTCCATGAAGTATCCTGTCTTGGATTCCATCATCTTCCTCATCGGCATCATTGTAGCCAATGTGCCTGAGGGCCTCCTGGCCACTGTCACTGTGAGTCCATGCTGTTAGGTAGCCACGAACTCTCCCTATCCCCTGACGTTGTTGACATCTATGCAAGGAAAGCTCCTGTGAGCAAACTACACGCCTCCTCTGTGTCTTGTCCCATCACACTCTTGTCCCATCACAAACAGCAATGGAGCATTCTGAATAGACCTTTACTTTGAGGGACTAAGGGAATTGTGATACTTTTAAATATTAGAAGGCATTGTCCTCAAAACACAGTTTCATTTTTATGAGATTTATCTGTACTCCTGCAATTTTCTTTGCCTCTTAAGATCTAGATGATATAGGCTTGGGTTTTGAGTCATTGAGGTTTTTTGTTTATTTCAGCTAATTCCTTTCCCATAATTCATAAATACACACATATTATTAGATGATGGATAGATAGTTGGAAATTTCATCCTAAGAGCTTAGGCCCAATCCTCAAGCCACATTGTTTGGTTCAATTTTCTTCTGTTTCTCAGCAGTGAAAAACTGAACTCCCTCCCATTTTCTTCTGCAAAGCAATTTATTTCGTCCCTGCCCCTTCTACCCAAATTCAACTTTGGATCTCCCTTTGCAAAAACCCAAAAGACAAATGCACTGCCATCAAGTCAATGCTGTCTCACAGGAAACCCTTGTGGGTTTCTGAGATATAACTCATTACAAAAGCAGCTAGTGGTTTTAAACTGCCAGGCATGTGGATCACAGCTCAACATGTAACCACTCCACCAGGGGGGCTCCTTCCCCGGACAAGGGCTCATCCACTTAAATCCTAGGCAAAACCCACTCTTTTCCTAAGTCTGTGCCAGAAGTCTGTGCCAGAGGAGGGGAAAGTGATTCATATTTACAGTTATATGTGAAGATGGCCTACACTTTCAGGGTCTGAGATTGTCCTGCTCAAGGACAGAAAGAACAAACTTTTGAACCCCTCATCTCTTCTGACTCCAAAAAATTGTATTTGAAGAAATTTGAACCAAGAGAACCCTTTGAAGGGAGTTTAAAAGAGAGAGCTAAGAATCTTTAAAATATGGAGATCTGAAAATGAAACACAAATACTTCTTGGTTTTCCAACAGATGAATTCTTTGAAACAGCCTCCTTGGCATACACCAACCAAAGTCTCTTCTCCCACATCTGTCCTTATAGGGCCGACCTAGCAGATCGGTGGTCCACAACATGGGCCATAGCAACCTTGCCCTCTCTGTAATCTGAGTCCCACAAAATCATTTTCTTCAAAAGATGAAGGGACCAAAATATGTGTTTGAAAGAAAAATAATTTTCCACATACGGCTTATAAACTACTAAGTCTGTTTTGCAACATCTGTCCTAGAATTAGTCTAGTTTGCTCATAAAATCCAATCATAGCTAAACTTAGTTACTTCTATGCTGAGACTCAAGTCAGAGTAGCTACTTTTCTACTTGTGCTTTGAAAAATTATATTATTTCTACTTGTACCCTTCAGGGCTCATCTTCCAGTTGTACAGCCATCCTCTTTCTCCTTTTCTGAGTTGGTCTTCTCCCATTAAAATGAATTCAGTGACCCTTAGGGTTTCCATCAAATCATTCAGCTACTTGAAGCCACGTAGGTTGCCCTTTGAAGAGCATAATGTTGAAAGTAGACATTCTTTACTAGATAAAGTAAGCTGTTGTTTGATTTTTAAGAAAACTTGGGGCATATTTCTGATATAAGCCTTCAAGATGAACTCAGGGCAATAGTTTCAAAGGTTTCTCCGTCCCCAGGACTCCAAAAAAGAGTCTGCAGTTCTGGAGAATATTAAATTCTGTTCTGCATTCGCCCTTATGGTTGGCATTTTCCTATAGAATCATGGATCAAAATGTTCAGTAATATCCACCTACACTTTTCTTTTAAAGCTTCTCTCTCTTTCTCTGTCTCTCTCTCTCTCTCTCTCTCTCTCTCTCTCTCTCTCTCTCTCTCTTTCCCCCTTTCTCCCTCCTATCTAGGTGGCCCTATCACTGACGGCAAAGCGGATGGCCAAGAAGAACTGCCTGGTGAAAAACCTGGAGGCAGTGGAGACCCTTGGCTCCACCTCCATCATCTGCTCAGACAAGACTGGGACTCTGACTCAGAACAGGATGACTGTGGCTCATCTGTGGTTCGACAACCATATCTTCATGGCTGATACAAGTGAAGATCACTCCAGTGAGTTGGGTGGAATATTCTGCATGTTCCAAAGCTGTGGACCTGAGCAGGGGAGCTGGGGGGGGGGGGTAGGAGAGTGGAAGGAACTCACCACAACCATATTGGTATGCAGTCTCTGAGAGCTGTTTAAGCAGGACTAATGAATAGCATGCTCCAGCATCCACTATCTACACCCTTGTTTTCCAGATCAAATCTTTGACCAAAGCTCTGGGACCTGGGCCTCCTTAGCCAAGATAATAACGCTCTGCAACCGAGCCGAGTTCAAGTCGGGCCAGGAAAATGTTCCCATCATGAAGGTATAGCTTCACTTAATCTTTTTCTCCCTTAATTTGGCTTTAAATCACAGCTAGTTTGAAGCATGTCTTCCTTCTTGATTTGATCTCTCCAGTTAAGATATGAATGAGCTTTGAGAATGTAAAACTCAAACACTTAAAGTTTCTCAAAATATCGATTGAGGACATTGTGAAAAAATTCCTTTTTATTCCAGTAAATAGATATTTCTTCAAATGATTTTCCCTCTGTAACATCTTTACCAACTAAGTGGACATAATCGAGGTTCTTAAGAATAGATCAATGCTTTTTCAGTGACGTTGAAAATGCAGTTAGATGTGAATTAGGAATGAGGTCTTTGGGCATCTTCATATTGATAGGTCAAGCTACCAAGGAGTTGAGCATTAAGAAAATAAACAATAAATCCCCTATCTCTCCCATCCTTCCACCTCTTTCCTCCTTCCCCCTCTTTCTCCTCTTCTTCCTCTCACCAAGTCGCTGACTCTAGGATGACTCTCCTTTTCTATTGATTTCTTTCATCTCTTCTTTCATGTTCATATAGGTTTTAGTTTCTCCTTTTTCTCCAAGACAGCTTATTGATTCCCCTGTGGCCCTGTTTCTTCTCTATCAATATCTCCCCAACTTTTCTTTCTAGTTCTAATTTCTCACTGTGACTACAACCTGAATCCCCAACTCAGTGTTTGGGCATTTCCCCTGGGAAATCCTGCTCTGATGTTAGACTCCCAACAAATTATGCATCTCATCTTCCACTGGATCCACCCAACCTGGATCCAAATCAATGTTTTATCCCCTAAGTTTTCTTTTCCTGTGGAAGCCAGTTGACTTGTCAACAGGCTACAGCTTAGGCATTACCTTCAACTTTCTTCTTTCCTTATGCCTAATGAATCACGAAGTCCTACTGTTTTTGCTTCAAAATATATCTAATTGTCGCCCATTCCTTAGGTCCACATAACTATCATGGCCACTTGAACCTCTGATTGATTTCTTTATTCTAGTTTATCCCTCTTCTAGTCTTTCTTGCATGTCGCTTGTTTTTTGTTTTCTTGTTTTTGTTTTTTCAAAATACAGGCTTTTATCCTCTTCTAATTTTATACTTCCCTGTTTTCTGCTTCACAGTTTAGGAGCTCAGTCTACCTCTCATGGCCCTCCATAATCTTGCCAGCCCTCCAGATCCGTCTTCATCTCCAGCATTCACACTAGAATCCATCCACTTTTTATCTCTTAATCAGTTATCTAGTGCTGATACAACAGAAATGCTTCTAGGGGATGGCTTCAACAAGCAAATGTCTTCTCTTACATTTTGGAGGTTAGAAATATGTGGGGTGCCTGCTCTAGCAGAAGGCTTTCTCTCTCTGTCGTCTCTGAGGGAAGGTTCTTATCTCTCTTCAGTGTATGTGGGTTTGGCATTCCTTGGAGATCTACATGTGTCTTGGCATTGACCTTGCCCCTAAGGATAGGAGTTTTGCAAGGCAGAGATCCTGAGCCCAATATATACACTTTATCTCTGGCTCTTCTTTCTTGGTGGTCCTAAGATCCCTCTCTCTGCTTCCTGGTTTGATCTCTTTTATATCTAAAAAGAGATTGACTCAAGACATAACTGAATGCCATAGATGGCAACCTGCCCCATAGCATAACTGCCTCTAACCCTGCTTTATTTACATGATAAAAATGTTTACAAATTATAGGATAATTGTATCAGATCACAAAGTAATGGATAATTATACAACACAGAGGATCATGACGCAGACACATCGACCTGTACTTGGGGGAGGGGTGGGGTGCACAGTTTAATAATCCACAACACCCTGGCATCCTGGTTTTTAAAATGCTTTCTTCTCAGTTGTCCCTCTCTAACCCACCCATTTCTCAACATCTAATTCAATCGCTCTTTCGTGAAACCACTCAGTCCTCACTGAGCTCCGGCTTCTCTAAACTTCTGTCATCCCAATGACAGTTGGCACCACCATTGTTTTGATCACTCACTCAATGTCAAGAAATCATGTCCTGCTGGATTGTAAATGCTAATAAGACGTACTGGTTCATGGGCTAACGGAAGGTCGGTTTACCGAAAACAATCACAAAGAGTGTGCTGGAACTATTTACTTTGTTCAATCCTCAGAAAATTGTGGTTGGAGATGCTTCTGAAACAGCCCTCTTGAAATTCTCAGAGGTCATTGTGGGCGATGTGATGGAAATTAGGAGAAGAAACCAGAAAGTAGCTGAAATCCCCTTCAACTCCACCAACAAATTCCAGGTGAGTTTTCCCTCACAACTGGCACTCTTTGTCATCGCTGGGATAATATTTCTCACCGTACCTAGCTCTAAAGAAGTATGCCTGGCTTTAAAAATAACCCTCAGGGAAGCAGGGCCTGACCAGTTGGTAAACTCAGACCATGCTTTTCTCACTAGTCTTCTTCCTTTCCCTGAGTAGGATAGAAAGAAAAAAGAAAAAGGTGGAGAGCTTATGAAGGCCTCGATGCTTTGATGTAGGGTCCCCCTGCCCCCTTATCCAAGGTTTTGCCCTCTGTGGTTTCATATATTCATCTGGAAATGTTCAATGAGTTGTTGAACAAATCTCTTGTTGTCCCTTTGTCTAACATATCCACGCTGTGTCCAGTCTACCAACCCATTAGCTGTTATTTTTCATCTCTTTCTGTGCCTAACTTATGAATTAAATGTCAGAAGTGTGTAAATAGAAGACAAAACCTAATGCATCTAAGATTAGGTACTATGTGAGAGGTCAGGAATCCAGGATAATGAGGATATTGGAACACAAAGGGGAGACTGACTGCTGTGCCTGCCTTTGTACACATGGGGAAGACAAACCAATTGACTCTCACTTATGGCCACTCCATTTGTTTTAGAGTGGAACGTGCTCCACAGGGTATTCCTAGGACGATGATCCAAAAGGAGACCCAGGTTTATTTCTGAGGGGCCTCTCGGTACACTGGAGTCTCTGACCTGCAAGTTAACAGTCAAACACACTAGCCTTTGGCACCACCCAGAGACTCCTACCCAGACATTGACACCAACTATCCACATATGCCATCGCCTCCTATTAAGAGATGGATCTTTAATAAAGTAAATGCATCCTAGTGACATCTCCTAACATGCAAGTAACTTTTGTAAAAAGGAAAGGCAGCAGCATGAGAGACAGGGAGAGAGGAGAACTAATCCTTATTTCACAACTGGTGTGTGTGTGTGTGTGTGTCAGACACCCATTCTCTCCTCACAATAGGTCTGTTAGGAAATACAAATTAATCTCCATTTATAAAGAAGGAAACAGACCCTTAACAAAATGTTGAATGCATCTCTCCCATGGCATGACCAATTTCCACAATTAGTTTGCTCAACTCCCAAATCCAGGCCTTTGTACCCCAACACAAAGGCGGGCCAATTTCCTCGCAGTCCCTGTCAACAAAAAACAAGTGTGTAGCTGTCAGGTGACCATTCCCTATAGAACAGATTAAAACTACCTTTATGAAGTTCAGAGGTTATAAATCTTTATAGGAGTAGAAAACCCATCTTTCTTTAGTGAAGCAGCTTGTGAATTTGAACTACTGGCCTTTTGGCTGGCAGCCTACCTACTATGCCACGAGGACAGCCTATGGCAAATTGAAAAGGTAAGACAATGTGATGTGTTAAGTAAGGATGAACTTATTTTATTTAAAAGCTTGTCTTTTATATACTGATGACTGCAGGCTGTTTAAATCCAAGTTCAATACCTACCAGTGTATGATCTCAAACAAGTCAATTAATTTCTCTGTATCTCAGCATCCTCAGCATCCTTGGCATACAGGTAATAATAGTACCTGCTGCTTCAAGCTTTTCTTGGGTATTAAATGAGGACATGTAGGAATCACTTAAAACACAGCCTGGCACATGGTATACACTGTAAACATGCCTACTATTATAATTCCTACTTTTTACATTTAAATTGCAGTCATTTTTAGGAAATGATGGTGATGACAGATGCTTTTTTCTTGTCCAGTACTTTTGCAAAATCTGACAATACCTACTTAATACTCACCCTCAAGAAGAGATCACTGAAGATATGGGTACTGTAGTAAAGAATGATAAAGAAACTAGATGGTGCCCAGCTATCAGAAAGAATAGCATCTGGGGTCTTAAGGGCTTATCTTCAAACAAGCAGCCTTCTAAGTGACGTGTCAACTAAATCCACATGGAGGAAGCATACCAGCCTATGTGATCCAAGGATTGTGAAGAATAAAATCCAAAGAAGGGAATAGTATCAGACCTTAGATTATGAACACCTGCTGTGCAGAAGGTTATGGATGTCAGTGGAACCCCAACATCCTTTTGCAGGGTCCCCATGTAGATTAAACCTCTGGTGAATCCCTCTGACAAAGTCAAGGGATGTGAAGAGCCTTTCTAACAGACAGAGTGTATTGTAAAGCCAATTGTGGTAGAAATAGTTAAGCTAAAATGTAACGTCTTGTCATTTGATAAGCATTTGGACTCTTATTATTTAAGTCTTATTTAATCTCTTTCAAGAATGGGTGTTAGTTTTTGTTTTGTTTCTTGATCATTTTATTGAGGGCTCATACAACTCTTGGCACAATCCATACTTATATCCATTGTATGCAAAGCACATTTGTACATTTGTTGCCATCATCATTCTCAAAACATTTGCTTTCTACTTAAGCCCCTGGTTTTAGCTCCTCATTCTTACCCTCCCTCCCTGCTCCCCACTCCCTCATGAGCCCTTGATAATTTTGGGGGGGGGGGCATCACTGCCCTCTGGTGGTGGGAATAGGAGGCCCAGCCTTGCTGCTGGATTTGAACCTCCAACCCAATGGACCGCAGCTCCGCGCACAACCACTACGCCACCAGGGCTCAGTCTGAACCCTTGATAATTTATAGATTATTATTATTTTGTCATATCATATGTTGTTCGATGTCTCCCTTCATCCACTTCCCTGTTGTCCATACTCCAGGGATGATCCTTATAATTGGTTCCAACTTTCTACTTCACCTTCCCTCCACCCTCCCAGTATCGTCACCCTCACCACTAGTCCTGAAGGGATCATCTGTTCTGGATTCCCCATGCTTCCAGTTCCTATCTGTACCAGTGTACATACTCTGGTATAGTCAGATTTATAAAGTAGAATTGGGATTATGGTGGGGGGGGGGAGGAAAGTGGAGGAAAGAAGTGGAGGAAAATTGCATATTTTACCATTGCTACACTATACCCTGACTACTTTGTCTCCTCCCCACAACCTCTCTGCTAAGGGATGTTGCTCTACCTACAGATGGGCTTTGGGTCCCCAATCTGTACTCCCCCTCATTTATAATGACATAATTTTTGATTCTTTGATGCCTGACACCTGATCCCTCTGGGACCTCATGGTCACACAGGCTGGTGTGCTTCTTACATGTGGGCTTTGTTGTTTCTGAACTAGATGGCTGCCTGTTTACTTTCAAGTCTTTAAGACCCCAGAGGCTACATCTTTTGACAGTCAGGCACCATCAGCTTTCTTCACCACTTTTGCTTATGCACACATTTGTCTTCAGCGATGGTGTTGGGAAGGTGAGCAAAGGGGAATGTCTATTTAATAGTAAAAAGTGTTCTTGCATGGAGGAAGGACTTGAGTGTAGGCACCGTAGGACCCATTTTAAAGTTTCAGTTTTTAATATTTTCTGCTTTTCTTTTCAAGTGGAGATTTATCTGTTTTGTCTAGTCCTTATTGGTTTGTATTGTTGTTGCTGTTTGCTTCCTGTTTGTTTTATATCATTTTCTATATATGAAATCCAGGATAGGTAAATCTAGAGAAGCAGTGACTGGATTCATAATTGCCTAGGGGCATGGCAGGGAAGTTTAGAGGGAAATGGGAAGTTTAGAGGTGAGTATGAGAAGAAAATGTTCTGAAACCAATCGTGGTGATGCTTGCACAGCACTTCTGAAGATGTTACTATTAAATGCTATGGTATATGAAGTATGTGCCAATGAAATTGTTTTTTATAGAAAGAAAAGTTAAATTTAACCTAGAAAGATAAATACAGCTTATTAAAAAGTCACTATATCATCTAGACCAGTCTAGATTTTGTACTTTTCAAGAAGACTACATGCAAATTGTGACTTAGGAATTGAAAAAGAAAGATGAGGATGGTTCGATGAATGTGCTTTCTCAGTTGCTTAGGAAAAGCTAGTTTACTTGTATAGTGTAGGGTTTCTGATTTTCCTTCACAAACTCTATTTTAAAAGCTGTCAACACTATGCTGGCCCTCCGCTACTGTATTTTTTCTCATGTAATTTCACTGATCTATGACATCCCACAAGGAGCCTAGGGTATCGCCGGACGGCAAACTGCCAAGTCAGCCATTTCAGACGACCAGCTGCTCCCCGGGAGCAAGAAGGGCTTTCTGCTCCCATAAAGAACTAGTCTCAGATGCTCTCAGGGCAGCTCTGGAGTTCCTATGAGATGCCATTAACTCAATGGCAGTGAGTTTGGTTCGAAATGCCATTCGACCGTCCAACAATTGCTGGTTTGTTGTCAGTTGAGAGACCCCCAAAATGGTCTGGAGGTCTTTCCTTTATAATTCATCTATTTCTTTCCATACATTGCAGCTTCCTGGAATTCCTGCTGAGCGCTTAGAAGATAGTGGGTATATAATAAAGGCTATGTAGGATTAGCCACTTCCCCCCCCACACACACACAATCTTTTACTATCTTACTGGGATAGGCTAGACTAGGTCAAATCAGATTCATGCTAAAATTGTGATATCTATTACTCAACTGTCCTCCAGAAATGTTGCCCACGCGCGTCCGCTTCCTTAGACGACTGCTAGTTCCCCCAACATCCAGCCAGTGAAAGCGGATCAATCCTTAGATGAGGAGGCACGGGGAATTCCTGCCTACCCCATGCCTGCCCGAGCTCAGAGTTGTTGAGTCCGAAAGAGAGTCGCTCCCAAACTCTTTGGGAGGTTAAAGACAAAGGTGGGATGCAGAGACGCAGAGCCCCGGGGCCTCTCTTGGGCATCCCACAGGCTATATAGGGTCACCGTGGGTGAGAATCGATTCGATGACAATGAGGTGAGTTGGTAAAAGCCGCACCCTGGGTGATCAAGATGGAATCAGTCGTCGATAGCATGCTGTACCTAGGATGTTCACTTGTGTCTCTCCTCCAGCTCTCCATCCATGAGACCGACGACCCCAATGACAAGCGCTTCCTCCTGGTGATGAAAGGGGCCCCTGAGAGGATCTTAGAGAAGTGCAGCACCATCATGATCAATGGCCAAGAGCAGCCCCTGGATGAGCGCTCAGCTGAGAACTTCCACTCAGCGTACATGGAGCTCGGAGGTCTGGGGGAGCGCGTGCTGGGTGAGTTTTTTATTGGGAGGTGGGGCTGGGGGAAGGGTGGGGACGGTGAGTTCTTTGGAGCAGAACTCTTTTTATTTTAAGTCATTTTATTGGGGGCTATTACAGCCCTTATAACAGTCCATCCATTGATCGTATCAAGCATATTTGTACATACGTTGCCACCATCATTCAAAATATTTTCTACTTAAGCCCTTTGTATAAGCTTCTCTTTTTCCACCTCCCTCCCCCACCCTGCCATCCTCATGAATCCTTGACCAATTATATATTGGCATCATTATTATATATCTTACATTGTTCATTGTCTCTTTTTACCCACATGTCTGTTATTCATCCCCTTTTGGGGGGGGCTATTTATCCAACGTTGTTATGGGTTCTTGCTTTCTCCACCTACCCCTCTGTGGCCATCCCCCTCCCCTCCCACTACTGGGAGCAGAACACTTATCACCCAAGAGATTCAAGGTTCCAACGCTGAGTCAGAGCAAAAGACAAGGCAGGCAACCTTGAGTCAGTCTTATTTAGTAGAGTCATATGGCAACCACATGAGAAAAACTAAGGAGAATAAGATACATGTGATGAAAAACATAACAAAAGGTATATGGCAGTACAAAGGACAATGAGATAACTTCTAGTGAGTAAAATCAGAGAAGATTTTATGAAAGGAATTATGTATGAAACTGGGCCCTGAATGATAGACAATATTTTGAAGGAAAGGCTGGGAAAAGTCTTCAAGGAAGAGCAAACCACCTGAGCACAAAGGCAGGGCTGGATTACAAAGGGTAAATGAGCCTTGCTGAGCCAGTCTGCTGCAACTGACTGCCATTGGGTACGTGAAGAAGTTCAGTTCTAAGAAATAGATGAGAACGTTAGACTGAATTGGGTGGGTGAGGAATTGGGATTTCATTCTGCAGTTCATGGAGAGCTACTAATTGCTTTGCCTCAGAGTGAGCTGCTCCCTGACTCAGTATGCTTTCCAAGTATAAAATTTGGCAGCCTCATGGAAGATGGGCTAACAGGGAGAAGAGAGACATGGTTCTAATAGAAGGTGACTCCATTCATATTCCCATAAAAGAACATGGGAATTTGCTCCAAGACATTGGGAAGGAGAAAAGGGGTCAGGTGAAGAAACTTCATGGATACAGATTAGTAAGATTTAACCTATCTGAAAAGTACATTTTGAAGGAAAAAACTTACATGATTAGGGGAAAAAAGTGTCTGTAGCTGAGGTAGGGATGGTTGGCAAGAACCTCAGAAATACTTCTGTGGAGGAACCTGCTCATGGTTCCTTAAGCTGTTGGAGGACAGTGTGGTGCATTGTGTGGATGGTGGGATAAGCAAAGGAGGTCTTCTCAGAAGAACAGAATGATAAATTCAAGGTAAGAGAATTCAATTCTTGAAGCGAAGGGTCATCACAGTACTTGCCAAAGGAGATGTTGGAATCTGTGGAATGTGGATTGCTAAATGATGCGTGAGTCTGTAAAGTAAATGAAATACATGCATGAAAGAATGCTGCTTTGGCATGCCATCAGTATGCCACAGACTGGAAAACCTTCTTTTCATCACCGGACTGATACCCATCTGACAACAGCAGCTCTAAGAACCTCACGCTTGACCTCTCAAAGTCTACACTTTACTGAAATGCGTGTGGTAGTGATCCAGGCTGGGAATAAATTAAAAGAAAATGCTAATGAGAAGATCACAAAATGTGAGAGTCTCACCAGACATAGAAATCGCATCTAGCTCAACTTGTGAGGGGCCCTCGGAGAAATGATTCTACCCAATCCTGATAGCCTTTGTCCCATGATTACCCTGATGAAAGAAAACTTGATACAATGTCCTTGATGTGCCAAGTTATTGCCCAACTTTGGGCAATAACAAGTGCTGCTTTCTCTGCCTTCAACAGCCTATCCACCCCCAGACCTCCCTTCTTTCCCAGAAAAATATCTACTTCTCTCTTAGGACCCAGCTCCAATGTTACCCCCTTGATACAAATATTTTCCAACTTCCCAAGGCAGAGTAGAGCTATACGCTGGAGTACCGAGTATGTTTTAATCTATTTTATCTCTTTATCTCTCTGCCTACCCCACCGGGACACCTTTAGCAGTAAAGGTTTAGTCTTTCTATCCCTAGACTATCACATGAACCCTAATCCCATATTTGGGATAACATATCTTTTCTAAAACAATACATTGTAGAGTGGAAGGGATTATCCAAATAGTAACTCCACTACCATAATGGTGAAATAGTAAAGGCTCCCCCATTTTGTTTTGCTAGGGCTTTTCCGTTTCATTCATTTTCAAACTCATTCCCTTTCCAGGTTTCTGTCATCTCTACCTGCCAGCAGATGAGTTTCCGGAAACCTATTCATTTGACATTGAAGCCATGAACTTCCCCACCTCCAACCTCTGCTTCGTGGGGCTCTTGTCCCTGATCGATCCTCCCCGGTCCACTGTGCCTGACGCGGTTGCCAAATGCCGGAGTGCTGGGATCAAGGTGGGAGTTCTTTTTCTGACTCCAAAAGTCCCCACCATATATTGTATCTCTGAGAACCTGTGTCATAGAAGGTGGTCCGTATTTACATTTCTTTGTGTAAATTTCATATTTCCCTTAGTTTATCTCTGCTTTCAATTAATGAAGGATTTGATAACTGTCTCCCTAAACACAAAATGATTGTGGCAGGTGGAACAAACCGCAACAGTCATGATAGCAAGAAAGCTATCTCCCTGGGGTGTGAACAGCTGTGCACTATGGCAGATAAGGTTTTATTGCTTAAGTTTGAGGTTCATCTTCCTGATATTGAAGCCAACATGGAGTTCTGTCACCATTCTAATAACCAAACTGTTGAAAAAATGTGGGACGGCTCCAAATTGACATCTCTCAGATCTTTCCCCAATCATGTGGGGGCAATTACTTCCTCCTCTGACACTCTAGCATCAGAGGAAGGGATATAAGAAGCTCAGGCTGGATCAATGGGATCATTGTGTCCAACAGAGAGAGTGATGTCTTAAGACTTGCCCGCAAGGACAGACCATAAGAATCACAAGCCACATTCTTGCAAGTCATGCCAGCGTATGCGACCTTGAACTCCCTCTGTCACTGGCCTCATTCCTCACTGTCCGCCTGTCTTCCTCATTGTGCTCCAGGTGATCATGGTGACGGGTGACCACCCCATCACGGCCAAAGCGATCGCCAGGAGTGTCGGTATCATTTCATCAAAGAGTGAGACAGCGGAAGACATTGCAAAACGCCTCAACATTGCTGTGGAACAAGTGAACAGGCAGTAAGCCCAGAAACCAGTTCTTCCACCCGGGCTCTGTTGACTTTAAAAAGGGTTGTGTGCTCTGAGCAAATCACCTGGTGGCAAAACACTGTGTCCGGGTAACACTAGCAAGATCTGATTTGTAATTCACCTTATTCATTCATTCACTCTTAACTTTTAAGGACCTGCCATATGCCAAACACACTATTGACACTCGGGGATATTATCTTAGGTCTATATGTCAAAACTCAATGAAGTAAATCTGAAAATCCATGCCCAATTCGGAGTGAGAAAAACAGAAACAAAGAGTTTATATGAAATTACCTGACATTGATGTAGTTTCGGAGTCAAGACTATTAAGACCTCAGGGAATTTCATCCAGTCCTTGGTGCATCTTGGGTATAATCCATATATAACATGCAGCTATGTAAATATGTTCTTTGTCTCTTTTCTATTGGACTGTAAATGTAGTGAAAGTTGCCTAAGGAGAGACTTAATTTTTCTTTGTTTCTTCTCATTATTTTCCCCCCAACAATTCTCTTGGTATATAATTCACATAGCATACAATTCAGTCGTTCAATCTCATCAAGAAGAGTGGTGCAATCATCCCCACAATCAGTTTTAGAATATTTTCCTCATTCTTGGACTCCTTGCTATCTAATCTTGGCCGCCCTTTTATTTCTTCATCTATTCATTGGTAGACTTATTGAAACTTGTGTGTCACAAAAGAATCAGTGTCAGTTTCAGTTTTACTTTGCCTTGTTTTGTTTCTTTTTCTTTTCCTTGTTTTGTAGTCACTCAGACCCATGTTTAGGCCTGATGGTAAGGAGTCTGAAGGATTTTTAAGGCTGTGATATCTCTCTCTCTCTCTTAACTTTATTATTTTTTTGTTTTATTTTATTTACATGTTTCCCTTTTGTTTGTGGGATGACTACAAAGAAAAATAAATTCTATGTAGTTGCACAGTTCATCTCATCAAATCAAATCAGTGGCAGTATCCCATGAAACCCCTGTATGTATACAGTTTGTGGTTCTATTCTTTTTTTCTCTTCTTACCCTCCCTCCTTAGTTTCTTGTCCCTTTCCTCTCTCCTCTTTTTCCTTGCAGTCCTGCAAAGTTGTAGTCTTTAAAATTTTATCCTTTAGTATGAAACCCATTTTTCTTTGTCTTTATAAGATTGACTAACTTTGCTGAGCATAATTTCATGCAGGTGCTTGACAGACTCGACATTGCTTTTTAAAAGGTGCCTAATATTACATTATATGAATGAGCCAGAATTTGTTTATCCATTCCTGTATAGTTAGGGATTTGATTTTAGTTGTTTTGATCCTTTTGCTATTATAGAAATTGTTGCACGATGCATGGGTATGAATATATGCTGCTCTTTAGTTTTTTATTTCTTTAGGGTATATACTGAGTAGAGAGATTGCAGGATCATAAGATATTTGCATTTTCATTTAAGGAAGCACTATACTGATTTCTATAGTTGTTGCACAATTCTGCGATCTTACCAACAATAATGAGCGTTGTTGTTTTAATTTGTATTACTCTATGGTTAGTGAACCTGAACGCTTCTTCATGAGATTGTTGAACACCAGATGCCTATTCATGTCTTATGCCCATTTTAGATTGGGTCATTTATGTTTTTCTTTTCTTTTTTTTAATGACATCCATGGCTTTATTGCTATCATTTTGCTATATATTTTTTTCAAGCATATTTGTACATTTATTGCCATCATCATTCTCAGAACATTTTCTTTCTATTTGAGCCCTTGGTATCAGCTCCTCTCTTTTACCCCTCCTCCCTGCCACCACTCCCTCACAATTCTTTTTTTTTTAATTAAAAATAATTTTATTAGGGGGCTCATACATCGTTTTTCACAATACGTAAATAAACATACTGTGCCAAGCACCTTTGCATGTCTGCTTCTGTCATCATTCTCCAAACATCCACCTTTTCCCTTGAGCCCTTAGTACCGGCTTTTCCATCCCCTCCCCTCTTCCCCTGCTCTCCCTCCCCCATCAACTCTCAATACTTTATAAATTATTATTGTTCTGTCGTATCTTACACTGCATGGCACCTTCTTCAACCCACTCCCCTGATGTCCATCCTCCAGACAGGAGGCCATGTGCATCCTTGCAGTTGGTTTCGTCTCTCTGCCCCACCTTCTCTCCACCCATCCAGTAGTTCCAATCTAACCACCAACCCAAAGGGGCTCATCCATCCTGGTTTCCCCATATCTCCAGCTCCCCTCTCCACTAGTGTACCTTCTCCAGTCCATCTGGATTTGTAAGGCAGAGTTGGGACCATGATGGTTGTGGGAGAGGAAGGCCTCAGGAACTAGAGGAAACTTGTATGCATCATCACTGCCCGGCTGCACCTTGACTAGTCTGTCTCTTCCCCATGACTCCCCTGTAAAGGGGTGACCAATTGCCCACCAGTGGGCCTTAGGTCCCCACCCTGCTCTCCCCCTCACTCATAATGATATGATTCTTGTTCTTCGATGCTTGATACCTGCTCCCTTCAGATTCTCTTGATCACACAGGCTGGTGTGCTTCTTCCATGTGGACTTTGCTGTTTCTTCGCTGAATGGTGACTCAATTATCTTCAAGTCTTTGAGACTCTAGATATTCAATCATTTGGTAGCTGGGCACCATCGTTTCTTCTACTCTGTTTGCCTCTGTATACATTTGTCTTCAGCAATATGGGGAGTCAATTAGTCCATTGATTTTGATTTTTGTTCTTTGATGCCTGATACCTGATTGTTTCAGCACCTCATGATCGCACAGGCAAGTGAGCTTCTTTTATGGTGGGTGTATTTTTCTTTTTAAGGCAGTGTACTTTTCTGTAGATTTTTAAAGTTAGTCTTCTATTTGATATATTATTGCTAAATATTTTATCCAATTTGTTTACTCTTTTAATGAAGTCTTTTGATTTTTTAAAAATCATTTTATTGGAGGCTCATACAACTCAGCACAATCCATACATCCATCCATTGTATGCGAAGCACATTTGTACATTTGTTGCCATCATTATTCAACACATTTGCATTCTACTTAAGCCCTTGGTATTAGCTCCTCATTTTTCCCATCCCTCCCTTCTCTCCCTCTCTCATTAATCCTTGATAATTTATAAATTTTATTATTTTGTCATATCATACACTGACCAATGTCTCCTTTCACCTACTTCCCTGTTGTCCATCCCCCAGGGATGAGGTTATACGTGGATCCTTATAATCAGTTCCCCCTTTCTACTCCACCTTCCCTCCACCCTCCTGATATCGCTACTCTCCCCATTGGTCCTGAAAGGATCATCTGTCCTGGATTCCCCATGCTTCCAGTTCCTATCTGTACCAGTGTACATCCTCTGATCTAACTGGATTTGCAAGGTAGAATTGAGATTATGATAGTGTGGGGAGTCTGATGAAGTCTTTTGATGAGCATCAATGTAGTATTTCTTAAAAGTCCCAATTCTCTATTTTTTGCCTTCTATAGAGTGAGTATTTTTCATTGTGTTCAGTAGTATTTCTATGCTTTCTCTCAGTGCCTCTTTACTCATTGATGATTTTTATGGGTCTCAGGTTTATATTTTAGCATTTAATACATTTTAGTTTCTCCTGTTTCATTCTTTTGCAGGTAATGATTCAATTTTTCCTGCACTATTTACTGAAAAGTTTTTATCTTCCCCAACGTAATGTGTTTTAGTCCCTTATCAAAGAACAGGTGTCTATAGGCACTTGCTTGTATTTCCAGGTTCTCCGTTCTAATCCATTCATCTACATGTCTATCGTTGGACCACTATCAAGTTGTTTTGATTACTGAGATATTATTTATGAATTTTTCCAACAGTTATTTGAATGTCACCTATATATATCAGACCCTCTGTTAAATACTGAAGAATTTTAGTAGCAAATAGGATTGCTGAGTCATGTTTCCTAAAGTGGACAATACTGCCTCTCTGGGGGTGCAGGGGAGATCCAGGGCGACTGCAAAAGCAGATCATATACTTCATTTCAGATTTGGGGATATCATTAAAAAGTTTTTTATTGCCCAGCGGGGGTGGGGGACTGATTGATTTTTGCTGTTGCTGTTGTTAAGGGTCCAGAAGATCAAATAATTTTGGGAATCTTTGCAGAGGGAAAGGAAATACCCCTTCCTTTTTATCTCGCATCTAGATGTACAGTGATATTTACCAAATGTTAGGAAGGTCTGTCGTTCAAATTCAAGTGTTATCATTCAAATCTTGAGAACCAAGAAGAAAAGCTGACCCGGAAAACTCAAAATTTACCCAGCAGTTAGCTTCTACACTGTGTAAGCTGAGCTGAAGAGATGGCCCACTGCTTGCAAAGGGAGAGAGACCTCTGCAGACCTTCAGTCCTGAAGGTGTCAGAACTGAGAGCTAAGGGGAGAGAAAGCTCACAGAGCACATGCCATTTGTCCTGGGAGGCTGGATGTGGCTTTAACGTGCAAGCTGGGGGTTCTTGTTCCAAGCAGCCTGTGAATCTTCAGAAGAGTTTGGGCAGGGAAGTGACATCAAAATGTATCACATGGTCCTTGGAACATTAGATTTATTTCTATTTCGGCCAACAAAATTGTTGCTCAGAGAACAGCTTTTCTCCCTCTGTAACACGTTGTACAGAGTAGAAATTCTGGGAATGCCAAATAAAGAAAGCCAACAGAGAATTATTACCTATGCAGCTGACATAAACAAATGGACAGGTCTCCTTCTTCTGTTTATTATTTAACATTTTACACCATACAGCAAAGTGTAAAACAATCTACAGAGGACACTCAGTCACCCATTACTGACAGACTACTCTGCTATTCTTCCAAAGGCAGTTTACCTTCCTTCTTACCTTGTTAGAAGTCCAGGGGGTGGAGTGCGTTATGTGTTGAGCTGCTGACCAGAAGATCGGCCTTTCTAAATCACCAGCCACTCTGAGGGCAAAGACAGGGCCTTCCACTCCCTGTCAGATCTCTATGAGTCAGAATCTCTTCCATGGCAGTAAGTTTGGTTTTCACTTGCCAAGTAAAGCACTTCCCAGGAAGTACCACGTCCTCGCCCATTCCCGTAGACAGAAAGTCTGCTTGGCTTTTTATGCCCATCCAAGAACTAACCAGGCCCGACCCTGCTTCCGAGATCAGATGAGATCGGGCGTGTCCAGGGTGGTATGGCCATAGACGGCTTTTTATTCCAATGGTTACATGACTCTAACACTAAGAAGCGACTTCCATTTTGAGCCTCAGTGTACTTACAATGGAGACTAGATTTCCTCCAATACTGAGAATCATCAATCTCTCACGATTTGTAGCTGAAGGCAGTTGGTTTCATGTCGTATCCCAGGGGTTTCAACCCGTGAATCACCCAGATCTGTGCTCCAACATCAGACCTGCTCTGTGGTCTCTCCCGGCCCTTCTAGGGATGCGAAAGCCGCTGTGGTGACGGGCACGGAGCTGAAGGACATGAGCTTAGAACAGCTGGATGAGATCCTGGCCAACCACTCAGAAATCGTCTTTGCCCGGACGTCCCCTCAGCAGAAGCTGATTATCGTGGAGGGCTGTCAGAGACAGGTGAGCAGACAATGCTGCCACCTGGCGAATCCCCCATACAGAGTCGCATCTCAGACCCAGACAGTGGGAACGTTTGAAACCTCTCCCGAAGGAGCTCTGTGCCAGCCATCATCATTTCACCTTCTTGCCCTCTCTCTGGGTTTATGCTCCACGCTGCTCTCGTGGTTCACCTCTGAGGGGAATGCTGCCAGAATGTTCCACACTATGTGTTTAAGGAAGAACTCACACTGGATCCCTGCCTTCCATCACCAGAGCTGGAGACATCTGACAGCTCACAGGGCATTGTGGACCTTCAAGGACTGGGTGTGGGCCTCTAAGGATTTAAAAATATTTGTTGTTTATTTAAAAATAAACAACACATAAGCCCTGTGAACTCTCACACTTTTTGGGGCGCGGGGGGGGGCATCACTGCTCTCCGGCGGTGGGAGTAGGAGGCCCAGCCCCACTGCTGGAATTGAACCTCCGTCCCAGTGGGCTGCAGTCCCGCGCACAACCACTACGCCACCGGGGCTCAGCCCCACACGCTAGTTTTTATTAATTGGAAATATAACTGCTTTCAGCTCACTCTTGCTGTGTGTATTTCCTGCCTTTCTATTTTCTCCTAAATAAGCCCGTGGTTTCCGCTCCAACGGTCCTTCCTGCCTTATGATGACATTGAGACTGCGATGTCCTTGCCAAGCCTGAGACGCCTCGGATCTGCTCACCTGTCTTCTCTCACCATGTCCCCCGCAGGGCGCCGTGGTGGCTGTCACAGGGGATGGCGTTAACGACTCTCCAGCGCTCAAGAAGGCCGATATTGGCATCGCCATGGGCATAGCGGGTTCTGATGCAGCCAAAAATGCGGCCGACATGGTCTTACTGGATGACAACTTTGCGTCCATCGTCACAGGGGTGGAGGAAGGTAAGTGAAGTCTCTGGCGAGCTTACCAAGGGCGGGGGGGGGGGGAGGGGTCAGCGGGGGGATTAGAAGCAAATCCAATAAGGAGAAACATTCCCCCCCCCCCAGGTCGCCTGATCTTTGACAACCTGAAGAAGACCATCGCTTACACCTTGACCAAGAACATCGCTGAACTTTGCCCCTTTTTGATCTACATTGTTCTCGGTCTCCCTCTTCCCATCGGCACCATCACTATCTTGTTCATCGACTTGGGCACAGACATTGTAAGTGAGACTCAAGACAACAGTGGCGTGCGTGTGGGACCGGGTTGTCTAGAGAAACAAATTCATTGACACGCATGCATGTGTAAGAGAGAATTTCACACCAGGAAGTAATTATTCATCAAGAAAACAGCCCAGCCCATTTCCAGATCAAGTCCGTATGTTTCAAATTAGCCCATATGTCCGATATTAGCCCAGGAATTCAGTTAGACGAGGAATTCAGTGTGCGAGAGCAGCACCTGCAATGATGCCAAATGCAGAATGATCACAGGCCAGTGGGTGGAAAGTCCTGTGCATCCAATGGCAGCGGAACACATCCCCAGGGCTTTGGCTGTCATCAGCATGGCCCCATGTGGCTTATCAGCAAAAAGGTGTAGCAGAGAAAGTGGCCCCCCTCTTCCGATGGCAAAATCAAGAGAGGGTTTTCCCAGAAACCTCATGAGATGGTCACACTCACAAGATGGGATCATTAGGCTGTGACCTGATGAACAGGCTAGACTCCACCCCTTCGTTCTTTTATCAAGTTGATGTGAAATCGTATAACAATCACACTCTGTAAACGTTTAAAGACAAGAAGACGAACGAAAGCCAGCCTTCTCAGACTTCAACCCCATGAGACGCCAGGGTGTCTCTTCTAGTCAGCCAACCACTTCCCTCCATGGAGGAGTTTTTCAAGACGTAAGTTCTTTACCCACCAAAAAGGCTTGTGTCCCGTTGGTCCCTCTGCTTCTCTCTTCTTCGATGAAGCTGTCAACAAAATCGTTCCTGCTCTGCTAAGACCCAGTGCGTAAAGGGGGAGCCTTACAGCCACCCTCTCTCAGAAAAAAAAAAATCTGTGATCTGGACACCTTACCCTTAAACTCAGTAAGATGTGGTTGTTGTGGTGCTTGATGTTGATTCCATTCAAATTCATGGTGCGCTCAATTGTGCAGAGTAGAACTGTGTCCCACAGGGTTTTCAAGGCCATGATCACCTTTGGGCTTGAGTTTGGAGGCACCCCTGGGTGGGTTCTAACTACAGACTTTTGCCTACGGTAAGCAGTGGCAGTTATGGAACTTATACAAAGAAAGCTTTGCATTAATCTTCCTTTCTCAGGTGGATCTGTAAGCATTTTGAAAATTAACTTATCTGGCTCTAGTTTACATGGCCAAATGCATAGAGGGCAAGCCAGACCCACTCTCACGTTGCCTAGACTGTCACTCTACAGCAATAGAATGCCCCCCCCCCCCGTCTTTCTCCTGCAATGTGGCTGGTGGTTTCAAATTTTGGATTTTGCCATTAACAGCCCCGCAAGTAATCATTAAACCACTAGGGCTCCTACATTCACGAGTTGCCTCATTTTCCTTCTCTGTTTTAAGTAGCAACCAGGTAATCCCTGCACTGCAGGAAACCTAGAGACAGCTTTACCTCTGAGGGGAATTAAAGGCCAGTACTTCCTAGGATAATTATTTTCTGAACCCTGTAAACTTGTTCGTTGCTCTCCACTGCAGAGGTTCTCCAAGTGGGCTCCCCAATCTGGAAACAATTGGCATTCCCTGGGAATTTGTTCTCTCTCTCAGCCCTGAGTCGATTCTCGTTCCTGACAAACCTATAGGACAGGGTAGAAGTACCCTGGGGGGTTTCCAAGACTGTAACTTGTTAGGAAAGTAAATTCTCTGTCCCCTCCTTAGACTCCCAGAATCATGAACTCTGGAGGTGCGGCCTAGATACTGTCTTTCACAGGTCCTCCAAGTGGTTCTGATGCCCACTAAAGTTTAAGAACCACTAGTCTTAGTAACTTACACATTGTTATCATTTTCATACTGTACACTGTCCAATGTTATCCCTCCACTCACCTCCCTATTGACCATGCCCCAGAGAGGAGGCTACATGTAGATCCCTGGAATTGGTTCTCCCTTTCTATTCCACCATCCCTCCACCCTCCTGGTATTACCACTCCTATTCTTAGTCTTGAGGGATCATCGGTCCTAAATTCCCCATGTTTCCAACTTCACTGTACATCCCCTGGTCTAGCTGGATTCATGTGGTAGAATTGGGATCATGATAGTGGGTGGGAGGCAGCATTTGAGAACTAGAGGAAAGTTGCTGGCGGGAGGATGCTTTGAGAGTGATGATGGCAACAAGTGTGCAAATGTGGCCTGCGTACAATTGACGTATGCATGGATCGTGGTGGGAGTTGCGTGAGCGCCCAACAAAATGATTCATAAAGAAAAGCAGGGAGGGAGAAGGAGGAGCTTATACCAAGGGTTCAAGTGGAGGATATTTAGAAATGACTATGGTAATAGGTGTACAGACATGCTTGATACAAATGATGTATGGAAAGTTATAAGAGCCGTAAGAGCCCCCGATAAAATAATTTTTTCAAAAAAGAAATAAACTAGGACATAATATGCAAAAAATAAGGCTAATTTTAGATACTTATTAAACATTAGACGTATATCCAGTAAAAGGAAAAAGAACCACTAGTCTAGTGCAGTGGGAGAAAGGTGAAGCTTTCTCTGTTTGTAAAGAGTTACAGTCTTGGAAACCCACGGGGGGAGTTCTGCCCTGTTGTATAGGGTTGCTATGATGGGCTAAGCACCGGTGGCATAGTGGTTGTGCGCGGGACTGCGGCCCACTGGGTTGGCGGTTCAAATCCAGCAGAGGCTCCACAGGGTCACTATGAGTCGGAATTAACCTCGATGGCAGGGAATGCATTCCAGCGCATCGTAATGTGAATGGTCCAGGCCCATGCTAATGGGATAATAGAAGAAATCCACCACGGGGGGGGGGGGCGTGTTTTATTATAACTAATATGCTTAGGGTTACTTGTTCATGAAAATAATAAAAAGCAGATTGACTCCTTTAAGCCGGCGGCTTTAAAATTCTGTACAATGAACGCTCACACATAGATAGACCTACCGTGCCTCCACTGTGGTGACCACCCCTTTGCCAATCCTTCCACCTAACACCATCACCACAGCTGTTATCCCTGTGCTGCCAAGATTAGCATCCAGCCTCTCCCTGCTCTCTAGATTCCTTCTGTAGCGTTGGCCTATGAGAAAGCTGAGAGTGACATCATGAGCAGGAAGCCTCGCCGCAAGAAGGAGGACAGGCTGGTGAACAGGCCCCTCGCCATCTACTCTTACCTGCACATCGGTATGAAACAGGCATCTCCTACCTGCACCAAGGTCCACCCCCAGAGGACTCACAGCGACTACTGTAATTCAGGGTGGGATTGGGAAAGGAGATGGAAAGTCTAGGAAAACTATAGAACTCTTGCCTCAAAAATAATGAATGAATGACTGAATGATGAGAACCCTTACCTCTTCTCTCTCTCATTATTTTAGGCCTCATGCAGGCCCTGGGAGCTTTTGTTGTTTACTTCGCCGTTTACGCACAGGATGGGTTTAGGCCCAGCACTCTTATCGGGCTCCGGGTAGAATGGGAAAACAACAACGTGAATGACCTGGAAGACAGCTACGGGCAAGAATGGGTAAGGTTGGGGAGCGTTCTATCCTCCCAGCCGATTGGCTGTCCCCTTGGATCTCTGTCTTGCCCTGCGTTTTTCTGGTCTGCCTTCCTCAGCCAGGGAGGGCGAAAGTTTTCTCGGTCACCAGGGGCTTTGTGGACACGTTGTTCGGTGCTGGCCAGGCCTCCAGCTCATTTCTCAGATTAGAACTCCGCAGCTGCCTTTTGGCATTAGTGTCGTCATTGGTGTGGGAGAGTCGTCCTCCAACACCAGTAGGTGGACAACATACAGGTGTTAGCATTCTCCTCCTGGTTAAAGGGAAAGAATAAGGGTCCTTTCAGAAGGCAGCATGGGCATCCTTATCCTTCTTGATGAGGAAGAGAAGGGAATGAAGCTTTACCAAGAACCCTTCCAATGTCACTAAGCTTTCCCTCCTGAGTCCCCCCACCTCTACTCTCTGACAGACGCGGTACCAGCGGCAGTACGAGGAGTGGACAGGCTACACAGCCTTCTTCGTTGCCATTATGGTCCAGCAAATAGCTGATCTTATCATCAGGAAAACCCGGAGAAACTCCATCTTCCAGCAGGGTCTCTTCAGGTAGCGACCATGTTGACTCTCGGGGCTTGACTCTGCACTTGTCACTCCGCAGTTTAAGAGTTCTGTTGACTCAAAGGGCACAGCTCTGGCTTTGTCTTAAATGCACAAGGTTTTAACTCGACGGGGTGGCCTCAGATTGGCTGGCAGCAGCATGGCGAGTTCGGATTCCGCTTATGTTTAGGGGTCTGTCTTACAGAAATAAAGTCATTTGGGTCGGGATCGCCTCACAGATCATCATCGCGCTCATTCTCTCCTACGGCCTTGGGAGTGTCACGGCTCTAAATTTCACAATGCTCAGGTGAGTTCTCCATGCAATGGTTGCAGAAAGAGCTCACCACTTGCCTACATCCCTGCCAACCTGAAATGACATGAAATAAATCAAAATGAGATCTTAGAAGCTTCCCTTCTCCTCTAAGTCTTTCCCAAAAAAAGAGAGAAATATGAGTCAGTTCCATCTTTCTCATATCTTTCCCCAAAGAGACAAGGAGTGTTCCACATGTTGCTCTCGCTCCTCTCACCCAGTATATGGCTTCAAAGGCAAAAATGTTGCTTCCTGCCATCACAGTGGCTGTTGAAAAGCTTTTCGTATTTATAGTGTATGGCCCAATGCATCTGTTGTTGTGTCCTGGATAGCAGAGAAAATGAACAAGAAACCCTCTGCCAATGGTTGGGGCTGGGCCTTTCCCTGCCGTGCACTGGGACTCACCACCCCCCCCCCTTGCATTTCCAGGCCTCAGTATTGGTTTGTGGCTGTGCCTTTCGCTCTTCTGATTTGGGCATATGACGAGGTGCGGAAACTTCTCATCAGGCGTTACCCTGGAGGTTAGTAGACATGTGATTCGTGGTGTTTTGTTTGCCAATTTCCACAGACCTGCTTGCTAATGGACTTTTTCCTACCTCTCCAGGCTGGTGGGATACGAACATGTATTATTAAGACCATCTAATTTTCCAAGTCTCCCAGTCACACGTGGATGATGTTCTCCATCTATTGACCACAGCCAGAAGATCCCTTGGGCATTGGGAACACCATCAAAAAGGGGGGGGGGGGGGTTTGTGAAAGATGTTCAACTGATATCTTGTATTTGAAAGCCAATATCCAACTTTCTATATCACTTTTATAAAAGATGTGAATTTCAAGGTCATGTTGTGAGGAACAGGACATGTATATATGTACATAAATTTCAAGTCTTTCATAAACCAAGCATCTGTTAATGTCTCCCTGATCCTTATGCTCCTATTCTGCCCAAACCTCCATTCTACACTCTGTAAAAGCCCAACAGCATCCTGTAAACTCCTGTGGAACTTATATTTACATTGCCACCTTACTCAAAAAAGGCTTATTCCACTGGAAGTTTGCAGGAGATGGAGGTGGCAGCTGGTTTACACCATAACAACGTCAATGACCTCAAGCTTGACTCTAGGCATCCTTAAACGTCCTCTGCCATGTCACCATGACACAGGATGCCTGGTCTCCTCAGTCCTCATCCCACCCTCTTCCTGCCTCTCCTTCTTCCCATCTCACCTTCCGTGCTCCAACACCCTTCCTCTTCTACTTCTAGACCTTTCATTTTGGTTTCTCCAACTCCTCCAAGGAGCCCTGCTGGCTACTAGCCTCATTGGGCGGCTAACCTCAAAGTTAGCAGTTCAAAACTGCCAGCTGCTCTGCCAGAGAAATATGAGGCTTTCTATTTCCCTGAAAAGTGACAGTCTTGGAAACCCACCAGGGCAGTTCTATCCTGTCCCACAGGTGTCAAAATCAACTTGATGGCAGCGAGGAACTCCTCCACAACTCAGCTCCATTTTGTGCTCTCCAAACTCAAAAAGTTCAATTGATCCAAAGGACCTTTCATGTAACAAGATTCCATCTCAGGTGAAAAGCACTGTGGTTTAAAAAGTAATATTTACTTCTTGTAAAACTGTTGCAGAGCCCTCCCCAGCCCTAATTTTATGTCAATCATGTTTCTTCATTTAGGTTCATTCATTTGTAATATGTACATCAATGTTGACAGGCCAAGAAAGGCCTCGTTTTTAAGTAAAAGTTGTTTTAGAAAATCAAGTCTCATTGTGGTGTTCTGATTAGACTGAGTTTTTCTAGAATGCAGAGTATAAGACACACACACAACTGTGATTTGAACTGCTTTTCTAACCTTTCTTACTTATTTACAGAAGGTCAGAAAATGTGGGATTGATTTTTTGAGCTCTCCCCTCACTAGTATTCCTACACGGTATGCTTTGCCTTCTGATGTGCCTCCATTTCTGAATCAGGGCTTCTTTGGGAAGAATAGATCTTCAATAAGCAAAGTTTCTAGGGGCAGTCATTTTCACCATCTCCCCACCCATTACCCACCCTGTACAAATCTGATCAGACAGAACCTGAAAATTATATTTGGTTGGATTTTTTCATACTCAAATAGCCTACCTCCCCACCCCCGTCTTTCCTACAGCCTATCCTTAGATCAGATGTTCTGCTGATGGCTCTACGTTGATCAGATCCGGAACGACAAAAGGGAAATTTAGAGCCACGACCATCTACCAAAATTTTCTCAGGGGTCACATTTAATAGTATGACATACGCAAAGGGACCGTTATTGTATAACTTTATGTGACTAGGTTGTAATGTGAAATGGGTAGTGAGTGTGTGTGTTTAAATTAAATAATACAGCTACCCTCAGGGTTTTTAACCTTGATTTTTCAGTCACAATTAGCAATGGACTAATCTCCTATCGGCAGTTCCAGTGAACTGGAAACCTTTTTCTAGGCTATAGTTGAGCAGCATGCTAATAACCTTCTTATTCCAATCTTGACAAGTGCCTATGCTTTCTAGTTTTCTCTTTCCTGCCAAGTGTTCAATGTGCTCTTGGCTGTAATGGTCTGCAGCTCTTTTCCCTGGGAGAGCCGGGGAGGAGAGGGCTGTCAATAGAACATGCTGCTGTAAGATCTAACCTACTCTTGAAAAAAAATGACATTCCAATAGCTGTAATATGAACAAATGACTAAGGAATCAAAAATGAGGCTAGCTAATCAAATGACTTTCAATTGTAGAGAGGAAATTTTCATAAAGACCTTTATCAGGGTTTTGTGGGGTTAGTTGGGGTTTTTTTTTTTTTGAGGGATCAGCTCAACTGAATTACTAAGGCATACTTGGACGAAGCACAGCAGCCTGTGTGATCATGAGGTGTTGATATGACCAAACATCAACCAGTCATGATGCAGTGCAGCCATGATGAAGCATACAACTTTCCTCTAGTTCTTCAAAGCTTCCTCCCCTCTCCCCTCCTATCATCATGATCCCAATTCTACTTTACAAATATGACTAGAGCAGAGGGTGTACACTGGTACAAACATAGGAACTGGAAACATAGGGCATCCAGAACAGATGGTCCCTTCAGAATCAGTGGTGAGAGTGGCGATACTGGGAGGGAAGGGGGAAGGTTGGGTAGAAAGGGCAAACTGATTATCAGGTTGCACGTATAACCTCCTCCCTGGAATATGGACAAGGAAGTGGGTGAAGGTAGGCATCAGACAGTGTAAGGTATGACAAAATATAATTTATAAATTATCAATGATTTATGAGGGGAGGGGGTAAAATAATGAGGAGCTGATACCAAGGACATAATTAGAAAGCTAATGTTTTGAGAATAATGAGGGCAACAAATGTACAAATGGACTTGACATACAATGGATGGATGGATGGGTTGTGATAAGAGTTGTATGAGCCCCCAAAAAATGATTTTAAAAAAAGGAAGAATAAAATCTGTCAGGCACTGACTGTATTATTTGCCAGGCACTGTTCTGAGCACATCTAGGCATATTAATTCATTTAACCTCATAACAACCCTAAGGGGAAAATACTAGTATCATCCATCTTTTTACAAATGGGAAACCTAAGGTACAGAGTGTTACATATATGACTCAGATACCTAGTGAGTGTTAAGCAGCAGAACTAAGAAAGCAAATCCAATCAGCTTGACTCCAAAACCTGTGTTCTGCTTCACCTTAAGACAATGCCTTCCATCAATAAGGGGTTAGTTAATACGTGTGAAAGTCACACATGTGTATGTCGGTCTCTTCTACTTAAAAAAAAAAACACTCTCCAAAAAGATTTTCATAATAGTTATACATAATTAAGCGAAAAAACACCTCAAGATGATTCCATAGGTGCATGATATGCCAATAAAACTACTGGAAAACAAAACAAAAACAATTTCATGGTGCTTCAAACTTTTCTAAAATACCATGTAATTTTACGGGATCAGTGGAAACTTCTAGAAGAAGCTGAGTTCCTGCTATATTTCTAGTTTGGAGGAAGATGAATACAAGATCTGAATAGTTAGGTCTGCTTTATTAAAGACTGAAGTCAGATCTCTCCATGCCCTGAATGCTTCACCTGAGCTAACCTCTGAGAGGTAATTTCAGGCTTAACCAAAAGCCAGAGCCAGGTAAATGGTGGCTTAATGGAGAACTAATTTTCCAAGTATCACTGGCGCAATCTGAATGCGAGTGCAGTCCAGCAGTGGTATTTAGGGAACACATTCCAATAAGAAGTCCTCTGCAGTTTCCATAATCCTCTTCATCTTTACAAGTATATACTTTCCCTGGCCACAACCCTAGATTCTTTCCATCCGTTAAAATTTCCAGGAACACCGGGAGGTCAAATTTCACTTATGAACACAATTAATTTACCCAACATTTATTGGCAGTTGATCATTTACAAAGCCTTCCACACTTGGTCCTCATAATCAACCTGAGAAATGGTCTGGGAAATTTACAAATGAGAAGAATGAATCTCAGAGTGAGAGAATGATTTGCTTACAGTGAACCAAGAAATCAGCAACCACAGGAACTCTAACTGCCTCCTGATAGTGCAGTTTTCATGACTCCAGTCAACATCTTGGTCAGTATTATTTCAATATGGAAAGACTGAATCAAAAACTCTGGGCAGATTGGACCTTTTATGCTTGTATCTTATTCATATGTTCACTTCATTCTTATGTGCATTGGGACCAAACACTGTGGAAGGAATATGCATGCATGATCTCATTGAATTCTCTGAGCAGCTCTTTGGTGTAGGGTCCATTATTATTCTGCATTTTCAGATGAGTTTCTAGAAACTTAGAGAAGTCACATAGCCAGGAAGTGTTTATATAGTCCAATTTATCCAATTGTAAGCCTTCCTTCTGCATTACACTGGCTTTGAGTCATTTGTGGGCCTTGCCTTTCTTCATCCCCTTATAAGCAATGTCTTGGGTATGATAGCTTCCATGCCATGGGGATATGTCTTTATCCTGAAGAAACACTGAAATTCTTCTACCCATTGGTACCACGGGCTCCGAAGAGCATTACTATTTTATCATGATATTTCCTTCATGTTTATTTCTGACTAAAGTTCTGAATAGTTAGCATAACTTATCAGTCTCAGTTGCTACTTGTCTGTCGTTTTGTTGTGCTATAGTGGTTTTCGTGTTGCTGTGATGCTCAAAGTTTTGTTATTGGTATTTGAAATACCAGCAGGGACACCCAACGTGCACAAGTTTAAGCTGACATGTGTCCCATGTAAATAAAAATTTTTTTGAAGATCATTCAGCAGAAGATAACTTAATATCTGGCCAGAAATTCAAGTTAGCTTCAGAAAAGGACATGAGACAAGGGATATCATTGCTGACATCAGATGGATCTTATTTGAAGCAAAGAATCAGAGAAACTGGACTATATGAAAAAAGAATGCTGTACCAGAATTGCAGGATGGCTTATTGACAAGCTATGATATGCAAATTACACAACCTTGCTTGCTGAAAGTGAAAAAGAAATTGAAGCACTTGCTGATGAAGATCAAGGTTTGTAGCCTTCAATGTGGATTGCAACTCAATGTAAAGAAAATCAAAATCTTCACAACTAGACCAATAAGCAGCATCATGATGAACAGAGAAAAGATAGAAATTGTCAAGGATTTCCATCTTGCCGTGATCCACAATCAAGGTTGATGGACGCATCCACTCAAGAGTTCAAAAGACAAGTTGCATTCAGTAAATCTGTTTTGCAAGACCTCCTTCAAGAGTTGAAAAGCACAGAGGTTAGGTTGAAGACTAAAGTGAACCTGAACTAAGACACAGTATTTTCAGTCACCTATTCTGCATGTAAAAGTTGGACTTTACCTTCGGGAACAACAATGGAGAAAGAGGGTCAGGATTATACCCCGTGTGACCCAACTACACCATGGCAAAACACTGAGGGTGTGCAACAGAGCATGGAGTTCCCAATGGAGTGCCAAGAATATACTCTGGAGCTGGGGTGTGGCACCCCATCCAACTCAACCAGAGGATACTCCTGGAGGTCAACAAACATACCTTGAACTATTTACAGAGTTTTATTTTATTATTTTTTTACTTATTTACATATATTGGACATTGGGGTTTTTGCTATCATCATTTTATTTTCTTTGATTGCTTCATCTTAGGATGCCTGCTTTTTTTTTGTACATATTGTTATCACTGTAGGTCTCTCTAGATAAGATACCTTGGATGAACAGTCTGGAGGCAAAAATGATAAGACTGATGGTTCCGGCAGGGGGAACATGAGAGATGGGGAGGAGGGGAAGAGGGGAAAAGGTGGTGGTGTTGACCAGCCCAGGGGTAAGGGAACAACAAGTGATTCAAAATCAGTGACAAGGTGAGTGTGAAAGGCCCAATATTGATTGAGCAAGAGTAATGTAACAGAGAGAAAATACTGAAATCCCAATGGAGGCAGAGCATGATAGTCGGACAAGAGGAAAGTAAAAGGAAATAGAGGAAAGAACTGGGGGCTATAGCACATTTATATAGGTCTAAATACAAGCATGTACATAGGTGAATATATTAGATATATATGGAAATAAATCAATGTGCATATACTTACAGGGTTAGTATTAGGACAGCAGATGGGCACTTTACCTCCACTCAAGTATTTCCTCAGTGCAAGGACATTTTGTTCTATTAAATTGGCTATTCCATGATGCTCACTTTCCTTATATGATCACTGAGACAAATGTGTGCATAAACAAATGTGGTGAAGAAAGCTGATGGTGCCCGCCTATCAAAAGATGTAGCATCTGGGGTCTTAAAGGCTTGAAAGTAAACAGTTATCTAGCTCTGAAGCAACAAAGTCCACGTGGAAGGAGTACACCAGCTTGTGGGACTACAAGATGTCAAAGGTATCAGTTATCGGTTTCAAGAGCTAAAAATCATAACATTGCATGCTCACCTTCCTGATAAGATCGCTGATGACAAATGTGCCCATAGACAAATGTGCCCATAAACAAATGTGGTGAAGAAAGCTGATGGTGCCCACCTGTCAAAAGATATAGCTTCTGGGGTCTTAAAGGCTTGAAAGTAAACAAGCAGTCATTTATCTGAGAAGCAACAAAGCCCACATGGAAGAAGCAGACCAACCTGGGTGACCACAAGGTATTGAAGAGGTCCAGTATCAGGTATCAAGAACTAAATATTATACCATTATAAATGAGGGAGAGTACAAATTGGGGACCTAAAGCCATCAATAGGTGAAGTGACATCCCCTTACGCAGGGAGGTTACAAGTCAGTCAAGGTGCAGTGTAGCAACAATGAAATATGCAACTTTCTTCTAGTTCTTAAATGCTTCCTCCCACTCATCATCATGAACCTAATTCTACCTTACAAACCCAGCTAGACCAGGGGATGTACACTAGATCCGGAAACATGGGGAATTCAGGATAGATGATCCCTTCAGGACCAGTGGTGGGAGTGGCAATACTGGGAGGGTGGAGGGAGGGTGCAGTACAAATGGAGAACCAATTGCAGGTATCTACCTATAACCTCCTCTCTGGAGTACGGACAACAGGGAAGTGAGTGAAGGGACATGTTGGACAGTGTACGATATGAAAAAGTAATAACAATCTGTAAATTATTAAGGGTTCATGGGGGAGGGGGAGTGGTGAGGGAAGGGAAATATGGGGAGCTGGTAGTGGGGCCTAAGTGGACGGAGGATGTTTTGAGAATGATGATGGCAACAAGTGTGCAAATGTGGTCTGCATACAGCTGTCATATGTATTGATCATGATGGAAGTTGTATGAGCCCCCCAATAAAATGATTCATATATTAAAAAGTTGGGCATTAAATAAATATGACCAAAGAAGAATTAATTTGCTGGTGAAGAATACTGAAAGCACCATGGAGTTGTGAGATGAAATCAAAAGCATCAGACAAAAAAGAAAGCAAAGGTCATTAAATATACAGCAAGGAAGGAAACAAAAGATCAAAGTGAACTTCAGAAGAGACTCTGGAACTTAATATAATAATCTAGTGTACAAAAGAGAAGGAAATTCTCAGTGTTTATTCAGCTGGAAGAACTAAAGAAAAAGTTGAAGGCTTGAATTACAATACTGAAGGATTTGGGGTATAAAATATTAGATGATTGAGGAAGCATTCAAAGGAGATAGAAGGAATACACAGAGTCACTGTCCCACAAAGAACTGGTCTACATGCAACTACTTAAGAAAGGGTAGCATACGACGAAGAACTAAAACAATGATCACTGCTGGTGATCTATAAATGAACAACCATTGTAGAAAGCATTATAATGCAACCTCAAATGTGGGAATAGAAATTCCATATGATCCACAAAAACCCTGCCGGTTGAATACCCTAAAAAACTAAGAGTCCTAACACAAACAGATGTATGTACTCCCATCTTCATCCCAAAATAGTCACAATAGTCAAAAATTGGAAACAACCAAATGCCCATGAGTAAAAGAATGGACAAAGAAACTTGGGTAACTAACAGCACGAGATCTGTGTCTGTGATATTCCAAAGAAAGATGACCCAACAGAACACAGAAATGAGTCAACAATATCACTAATACCACATATAAGTAAAATTTTCCTGAAGGTAATTAAAAAATGGTTGCATTTAAGAACTAGAGGAGGCTGAGTCCTCGTGACGTAAGTGGTTGAGTGGGTGACTGCAGCCCGAGGACTTGGTGGTTCAAATTCAGCGGTGGCTCTCAGGAGCAGCGCTGGGTAGCTCCCACGACCAACAGAGGCAGTAATGCGCCACCACCACCACCACCACCCCCAAAAAAAGAGAACTAAAGTTACATATTTCATCATTGCTACATTGCACCCTGACTGGCATGTCTCTTCCTCATGACTCTTCTGTAAGGGTATGTTGCTTTGTCTGCTGATGAACTTTGGGTCCCCAATCTGTACTCCCCCTCAATCACAATGATAGAATTTTTAGTTTTTTTGATGCCTAGTACCTGATCCCTTTGACCTCTCCTGGTCCCACAGGCTGGTGTGCTTCTTCTATGTGGGCTTTGTTGCCTGAGCTAGAGGTCTGCTTGTTTACCTTCAAGTCTTTAAGATCCCAGACACTATATCTTTTGACAGCCGGTCACCATCGGATTTCTTCACCACAAATGCTTATGCACACCTTTGTCTTCAGCAATCATGTCAGGAAGGTGGGCATGCAATGATAGGATTTTTTTTCTTGGTGCCTGATAACTGCTTCCATTGATACTTGTGCTCCTACCCCTATCATGATCTGAATTCTACTTTACAAATCTGGTTGGACCAGAGAATGTACAGTGGTACAGATAGGAATCGGAAACATGGGGGAATCCAGGACAGGTGATCCCTCTGGGACCAGTAGGGAGAGTGGCAACACCGGAAGGATAGAGGGAGGATGGAGCAGAAATGGGGAATCAACTATAAGGATCTACATACAACCACCTCCCTGGGTTACAAACAATGGGGAAGTGGGCAAAGGGACACATAGGACAGCGTTTGACAAAATTATAATAGCTTATAAATTATCAAGGGTTCATGAAGGAGGGGCAGCAGGGAGGGGGTAGAAAAAGGAGGAGCCAACACCAGGGGCTTAAGTGAAAGGTAGATGTTGAGAATGATGATGGCATCAAAGGTACACATGTGCTTTGTATACAATGGATGTAAGGATGGATTATGCTAAGAGTTGTGTGAGTACCAAAAAATGATTTAAAAAAGAAAATATGGTGGCATCATATGTACAAATATGCCTGAGATAATTGCTGTATGGATTTTTATAACAGCTGTAAGAGCCCCCAATAAAATGATCTCAAAAAAAATTTCAAAAAGTGGTTTTGAGGAGTAGCTAAAAATTCAAGCTAGATTCAGAAGAAGGTATGGAAGCAGAGATATGGCTGACACCAGATGGATCTTGACTAGTCAAGAATTCCAGAGATGTCCTTTATTGATTATGCCTAGGAGATTATGTGGATTCTCACAAGCAATACATAGCATACAATAGCATACAATAGCATTACAACAAATAGGCATTCCAGAATACCTAGCTGTGCTTCTAGAGGACATATGCATAGACCAAGAGGCAGTCATTCAAACAGAGCAAGGGAACACCGTGTGGTTTGAAATCAGGAAAGAGGAGTGTCAGGGTTGTATTTTTTCACCACACTTATTTCTTTTCTATGCAAGCAAATAATGTGAGAAGCTGAACTATATGAAGAATAATCAGGATTGGTGTAAGGCTCAAGAACAACCTGGGATACGCAAGTGACACAAACTTGGATGCTGACAGTGAGAAGAACTTGAGGTACTTTACTACGGATTTTAAGTCAGAGCAAATCACAAATCCATCCAGCCTTTAATATGGATTACAAATCAAAGTAAAGAAAAAAAACTCACGTGGATCAACAGAACATCACGATAGATGCAGAAAATATTGGCTTTGTCAAGAACTTCATTTTAATTAGATTCACAATCAACACTTATGCAAGCAACAGCTCAGTAACAAAACAAGTATCATATTGGCTAGATGTGTTGCAAAAGACCTCATAGAACTGTTGAAGAATAAAGATGTCACTTTGTTTTGTTTGGGGGGCATCACTGCCCTCTGGTGGTGGGAGTAGGAGGCCCAGCCTTGCTGCTGGATTTGAACTTCCAACCCAGTGTGCTGCAGTCCCCCGCACAACCACTACGCCACCGGGGCTCAGCCCAGATGTCATTTTAAGGACTAGGATGTACCCTGTCCCCACCATGGTATTTTCAATCAGATCATACGATGTGAAAGTTGAACAATGAATAAGGAAAACTGCAGAAGACTTGATGCCTTTGAATGATGGTGCTGGTGAAGAACCTTGCAAGTACCATGGACTTCCAGAAAACAAACTTGTGGAACAAATCTGCCTGTCTTGGGAGAAGTACAGTCATGATAGTCCTTGGAGTGAGGATGATGAGACTTTGTCTCATGTACTTTGGACATGTTATCAGGAGGTGCCAGTCCCTGGCAAGAACATCATGCTCAACAAAAAGAGAAGATAATCCCCAAAGTGGAAGGCACAAATTGAGAAATGGGAATAAGTTCATTTCCAGACATGAAAGGTGAGGAAGGGTCCCAGAAGGTTACTAGTCTCTGTCTTATCAGTAAGTCTAGGCCTTTTTTTTTTTTTTAATGGTTTTGAGATTTGTTCCACAATTTCTCTCCCTTTATATAGGAATCTTTTAATGTGGTCTCAGGGATCAAGAGACTGATGCTCACAAGCTCCATTAATCCATGAGACTAGTTGTTTCCCTGTGTCTTTAATTTTCTTCACTTTTCTTTCCTCTGGACAGGGAGAGATCAATAGCTGCACCTTAGCGGGTCTCAATTTGCAGCTAAATATTGGACAGACCCCTGAAGAGAACAATATTTGGGACGCAGGCACACCTCAGTCAAGCATTTAAGATCAAAAGGACAGTAACCACTCAAAGACAAAGTTCAGAAGATTTACGAAAGAAAGGGGAATAGAAACAGGAAACAAGGAAGTAGGAAAGGTGATGTCATACTTAGGGACTGCAATCAGCAAAATGAAACCATATGTGTGTCAATTTGGGGATGGAAAATACCTGTTCTGTAAACCCTCAAAAGCCCAATGTGGAGGGGGAAAACAGAGATGAGGAAAAGATGGAGGTTTGCATAATTAGCAGCTTCAAAAGACACCCTTGGCACCTCCAGGTACTTTCTCAGTCACACGCCTACCACATTGCAACCACGTTCATCCCTCGCTCACAAAACTGACACTCTAGGTAAGGTGACCAGACGTCCCACTTTTTAACAATTTGTCCCGCACTCTGCGGTATTTTAAAATTCAATATATTACAATACTATTTTTGCGTTCTATGGAAATTTGTGTTGCTCCACATAGACCAAATTTTTAATCAAGAACCCCCTACCCCTACCCCTACCCCACCCCTCGGTCAATGGTGTCCCCCTTAAAATCTGGCCACTTACGTTAAGCCAACATCAGAGACTCTTCAAAATGTTTTCTATCACTCCTTTGACACTTGGTACACATTAGCTTTGCAGGCGTTTCCATTTTAGGAAGAGTTACGTGCTTCTCAAGCGAAGAATCTATTACTGTCTTCTTGGTTACCCCTAAAAGCTCCCAGCACATTATCTCGCACACAATTAGGCCCAACAACTGTTACTAACGATCACCCCCTCCCCCTTAGTTTTAAATTGTTTGTTGCACGTTCCCAAAGGTGGAGTTGGTGGCTTCTCCACTGAAATGATCAGTGCAGTCTTCCAGAATCCCTTAGCGTAGTGGTTGTTGGACTTGACGCCTCCTTGTTGTGTGCTGCGGGATCAGTTTCGACGGTGAAGGGGAGCTTCGTCATGGGTTTGTTTCCAGCTTTGGGATCCCGTCAGGCAACAGCTGCCAGGCCTTTCCTCCCACAGAGCAGCGAGTGGGTCGAAACCTGCCACGTGGCAGTTAGCCACCAAACTCTTTGCATCCACTGGGGTCCTTCCAGGCCTAAGAGCAAAGGGAAATTGCCTCACTTTCAAGAATACACAGATTTGTAGTTGAGCGGATGACGTGCGCCGCAAGCGGTAGCGCTTTGGATGAAGGTTGGAAAGGAAACGGCCTTTTCCAGTTCGCTCAGACGTAGAACGAACCTGCCCGCAAAGACAGCCCCTCCCCCTCCGCTTCCTCCCAGCCCGCCCCCCCCCCCGGAACAAGGTAGGCTGAGGAGGCGGGCTCTCCTGCCTTTTGCCCGGTGATTGGTCAAACGGAACCCCCTCGCCCCTGTGATTGGTCACCACCCGAGAGAGACGCCGAGAGGGGCACGTGGCTCCCTTCGCGCGCGCAGACAGTTCGCGATGGCGGCTGCGGACGCTTCGCTGACCCTCGGCGGCCCTTCTTCCTACCCTCCGATGGAGAGGAAGACTCCCCTTTGGGGCGCTGGGGAGATACGGTGTGCCCAGTGTGGGAAAGGAGCGTCCAGGATTTCGGGTGAGGAACCCCAAAGATGAACCCCACCTGGGCTGCCCCGAGGCCCCGCCCGGCCTCTTGGGCCTCGCCTCCCTCCCCCACGCGGACCCCAACCTCCCCCCACCCCGAAGTCTGACCGAGGCTGTGGGGTGCCGTGTGGACGGACCTTTCAGGTGGCGGAACGGTGGCTCCTCTGAAAGGTGACCTTGGGGGGGCTGCCACCCCCCCCCCGCCGGGAGGCCGGACGGCGTAGAGCCAGCCTCTCCCGCCCTGGCCCCGGCCCTGGGGGGCCCTGGGGCCCGGCCGTTCCAACGGCAGCTTGTGGGCGCTGCGGGTGAGCGCGCCCCGGTGCCACGCACAGGCACTTGTGGAAAGGTGGCCAGTGGCTCGGCGGTCTGGAAGCGACGGGTGTCCGGGGTGAAAGGCTCCTGATGAATGAGCGTGCCCGTGATCCGGGGCTCGTAACTGGGTTGTGAACACGTGGCAGCTATTTCACTTGGCGGCCGGGGAGGGGCGGGGTGGCGGATGAAAGCTTTCTTGAGCGTTAATGTCATTCTTACACAATTCGACAATAGTAGACATTTGGGGGGTCGTCAGAGGATATGCTGTTCCTCCCTCCCCTCTTCTCCCCTCCAGTTCTTTTTTTATTTTATTTTTATTTTGTGGCATCACTGCCCTGGTGGGAGCAGGAAGCCGAGCCTTGCTCTTGGAGAGCTGCTGCTGGATTTGAACGGTCAACCCTGTGGGCTGCAGTCCCCCACACAACCACTAGGCCACCAGAGCTCAGCCCCCTCCAGTTCTTCACCCCCCCCCCCATTCCCTTTTATCTGTTGTCTCTCAGAAAGCCTTTTAAAGTGATAACCGTCGACGTTACATAGCTAAGACCCAAATAAAAGATGAATGTTTACCATGTAAACTTCATATCCTGCTTCCAAATCCAAACTGGCTGCTAGCAAGTTGATACCAACTCTTGGGAGACCCTCTGGGACAAGTGGAATTGGCCCTTTGGTTTCCAGGGTTGATCCATCGTGCACAAAGGAAAGCATTTCTGCCAACGTTGTGATTTTGACTCATCGTAACCCTCTATAGGACAGGCTGGAACTGCCCCTTTGGATGTTCAAGATTAACTACCCCCACCCCAAAACACCCCTCTATTTTACTGGGAGCTAGTACAGAGAGATTGTTATATAGTTCAACCTCATCAAACAGTATTATGCAATTGCTACCGCAACCAGTTTGAAAATACTCTCTTCTGGAACTCTCTGACAGCAGCTCCCCTTCACTCCACCCCACCCCACCCCCCACTCAAGAACCCTTATTCTACTTGCTGTCTCTCTAGGGTCATCAATCCTGGGTTTCATATACGGAAAAACAAAACAACCGATAACAAAAATTCAAGAGGGTTACCCCCACTGACAAAATATATCTGAGATAACCCCAATATAAAGCAACCCAAAAAAGTCCAACAGAAAATGTCGAAAACCAGATCGGGCCCAATGTGCATCCATGGGGGAACAACTGACACAGTTTAAACCTTTCAATTCAGGTTTGTCGTTTGGATCTCTTTTTCAAGAAGTGGAAAGTTTTATCTGTCTTCTGAGGAATGGCTGGTGGTTTTTGAATGACTGTCGTTGTGGTTAAATCTTTAGGGCAACTGTTCTCACCCTGTGGGTCGCCACCCCTTTGGGGGGTTAATGACCCTTTCACAGGGGTCGCCTAAGACCATTGGAAAACACGCATTAACGGAGACATTGCTCTTCTATCTGTCTCCACATGCAGCTCCTCCCACATACCAGTACTCGGTGTGAAGACACTGACCCATGTCACATCATTCTTCAAGACAAAGTTTCATTTATTTGTCATTAGAAATCAATATTTCACAATATATAATGGCATACTCTGTGATTAATCAGTATGCTTAAATTATGTTCAGTTGGTAACAATGAAAATATATCTTGCATATCATATATTTACATGACGATTCTTAAAAGTAGCAAAATTACAGTTTTGAAGTAGCAGCGAAAATAATTTCATGGTTGGAATTCCCAAACATGAGGAACCATATTAAAGGGTCATGGCATTGGGAAGGTTGAGAACCACTGAAAGCCTCATCTTTCTGCTGCAGAGCGGCTAGTGGGTTGGATCTGCTGACCTTGTGGTTAGGAGCCCAATGTGTAGCCTCAGTGGACCACCAGAGCCTTAAAAATCTCTAGATTTAGGCTTGTAACTAAGGTGATAGCTATTTTCCGGAATAAATGCTTTTGAAACAAACTTGCCATTTAGTTGATTCCAACTCATGGCACTTTCTGGGCAGTAGATTGCCAGGCATTTCTTCTGTGGCACATCAGTGGTGAACTTGAACCTCCAATCTTTCCATTAGTAGCCTGGTATGTGGCCATTTGCATTACTAAAGGTTTGAAATAATGCTAACTTTGTGAAATTGGGAGTCATTCGTGTGTGTGTAACAATAGTCGCATCTGGTTTCTATAATAGAGGGCCTGGCCAATGTCAGGGATCATCATAAGCAAGGGATGTTCAGATAAGATCACCCCAATGCTTTATATTGGCCCAATATCAAGTAGAATGAACTTTGGACTTGGAAACACAACTTAGTCTGGATTATACCACTTAGTTGGTCAAATCACTGAATTTTTTTCAGTTTCCAAATTGAGTATGATACTTCCAGCCTACTTTAGCTATGATATTTACAAAGATCAAATGAAATATAAATATAGTGGACACTATATGACTGTGAAATAGTACAAAGGCACATACTAAACAGTTCTACCTGGTTTTTCATCATGACTTTGTCTCACCACCTGGCCTGTAGAATTTCTCCTGGATTTTTTAAAATAACTTGCCTATTTCTGAGTAAATTAGATATTTCTCCTGATATAGTAGAATCCCCTTTGAAATTCCCAAGTCAGTAGTGCCCATTCATTGTGACCAAACTACAAGAAGTTTTAATTAACAATCGAATTTCATCAACAGGTCATCACCATGAACTTCAATGTGGACACACCTTTTGTGAACAGTGCTTTTTGATAACTGAAGGATACAGCACAATTGTATGCCCCAATTGTGAGGTAAATTACAATTCTTCTTAGTTCATGCTTTGCAATTTAATGTTAAAGGTAAAAATGTTGGGGAAGTAAAGCATATTTCTACTTGGAAACTAAAAACATGATTCGTTTGGGGCTTTTTGTTTGTTGTTGAATCTAAGTGAAGGCGCCTGACAGAGAAAACTTCTGTCCATTTTACACTTGTAACCAAGAATGCTAAGATGTTAAAGTCATAACACCTATCAGCCCATCTGGTTTGAGACTTTGAAGGCACATCTTTTGGAAAATTGCAAGTTAAGAATAACTCTTTGCTTCCTTTTTATCTCCTGTCCTGTTTCAGTAATAACCCTGCCTCTCCCTTTCTTCACCTTACTCTGCAACAAATCTTGAACTCCCTTACTCTTCAAACCCTCTTCTAATGCCATCAAATTGAGGGTGATAGATAGGCCATAGTATCAGAAAGGCAGGCCCATTGAACAGCGGCCAAAAGTTCATGCATGTAATCAAAAGCACCAAAAATAGTACATCTGCCCCAGAATTACAATCTCTATCATTCCATAAAATGAATGCAAACTAAGGATTCCAAATCAAAGGACTGAGGGCATCCTTTGCATTTACTATAGAAAACAAAGGTCACTCCACTTTCATAGCATCTTCTTGGAAAATTGTATTAACCTGGAAGTTATTAACCTGTACGTTTTTAAAGTTCCACCTGAGTGATCAGAGGAGGAGGATTTATATTGGGTTTTAGTGTTTGTTTGTTTTCCTGTCTCTGTGTGACAATATTTGATGTGGAGACAGAAGATGCCATTATTCGTTCTGTCACCCTCAGTTTTTCCATCCATGAGATCTCAAGGTCAGCAAGGACAGTAAAGCTACCAGGAGGGTGAGGGGAGGGTACAAGGAGAAAGGGAGAATCGATCACAGTCTAGAACCCCTTCCCAGGGGGATGAAGGATGGAAAAGTAGGTGAGGAGCCATGGAGGACAATGTAATATTTGGGAAAAAAATCTATAACTTACCAAGGATTCAGAGGGAGGGGGAAGAAATGCGAAGTAGATATCAAGGACTCAAGTGGGAAGAGAATGCTTTGAAAATGATGTGCAATGTGCTTGACACACTGGGGCAATGTATGGATTGTGATAAGAGATGTAAAAGCCCCCAATAAAAGTATTTTTTTAAATATATAAAGAATGCTTGCTTTGACTTACTCATTGGATGGTAAGAATCACATCTGAATCATGTATAAGTTCTCTAACTTGGGGTAAGACCGTTAAGAAAGGTGTTATATTATTCAGAAAGGTGTCATGATTATTTAAGTATGAGTAATTGGTTTGCAGGAAGACAAGTTTATTTTAACAACTTTTGGGGGGAGGAGTGGCTTCAAATCTAATGGTCTCAAACTATAATTAGTATTTTATAACTTAGAAATATGTATATATAGCGTACTTACAGCACAGTAGTTTTACTTTACTTTTGCTGTCTTTAACTGGAATATATTTATTTAACAAAGCCAAGTAACAGTTTCTTTCTGGGTTAGGAAGTGACACTGGATGCAGCGTTCTGTTTTTTGTTTTTTTTTTAAGGCATCACTGCCCTGGTGGTGGGAGTAGGAGGCCCAGCCTTTGCTCCTGTGAGCGGGAATTGAACCTCCATCCCAGTGGGCCGCAGTTCCGCGCACAACCTCTATGCCACCTGGGCTCAGCCCAGGGTTCTGTTTTGAGGGGCCACTTGCAGTGTGACTTCAAGGATCTGCGGTTTGTCTGGGATTCTGGCAGTACAATCGCCTGTCTCTACAGTCTCAGTCATCCCATGCCTAGATGTCTTCACCATATCCAGGGGTGTTATCCCTGCACAGGACCCGATGCCTTGCTCACACAGTAAACAGAAGCCCCTCTGATCTCTCTGGACAGGACCCCTGCATGAAGCTAAACATATTCCCACATACCAGGGTTTCACCAGCACAAACACAACAAACCCAAATTCTTTAGTGGCTTCTTCAGAAATAATCCAGGGGTTGAACACTGTTTGGCCACCTATTAGATGCCTTGGTGCCTCTCCTGTTTTTTTTTTTATTTTTTTATTCCACCTAACATATCTTACTTTCATTTTTTTTGTTTGTTTGTTTTTTGGCGGGGGCATCCCTGTCCTCTGGTGATCATGGGAGCTACCCAGCCTTGCTCCGGGAGAGCCACTGCTGGATTTGAACCGCCAAGCCCGTGGGCTGCAGTCCCACACTCAACCACTACACCACCAGGGCTCAGCTATCTTTAAAACCCTTTATAATTCAGGGCATCACTATCCCTTCCCTTCAGTCATCTTACCCCTAATTCCAAGGCACATCAGCATGTTGTCACATTTTGTGAGTCACATTGTGTAGAGGACATAGGAGACATTGGCATGTGTACTGGTTTTCTACAGTAGGGTAAATGTCGTCTGTGGTCTGGCCTAAGGCAATGGGTATCTTGTCATTGTTTTTTCTGGATTGGGTAGCTATAGATAATAGTATCTTTCATAGCTTATAGTTTATTTTTGTTTTTAACTTTTAAATTATGAATTAGGTGAAGGATTAAAGAACAAATTTGTTTTCCATTCAACAAAGTTGGATGGGTTTTTTTGGTAACATTCCTTTGTTGCTTTTGACTGGTTCTGTTAAATTAATAATAACTTCTGAATTTTGTACAACAGAATGGCAGACACTTTTTCAAGAATAGTATAGTATTTCAGAAATACTTATTGACTTATTTTAGTCTAAAACTGTTGCACTGTGGGAAAATGATTTTGTTGATCAGTCTTCTGATCAACATTTAGTACCTACTAAAACCTTCTGTGTATTAGAATTATTTTATATGAAAATTAAAGATTTAAATTAGAAGAAAATAGAAATTCATTTACATTGGGGATGTCTTAGTAAGAATTTCTTAAACAAGATTAAAAACTCCTGTTAAATGTAATCATGTTTTTCTTCTTTGCAAGAAAAATATCACCAAAAATAAAAGTTAAATGGTAAACTAGTGGGAAAAAAGAGTAAAAAGAAACCTCTGTTATATAGGGTGCGTGATAAGGATGTTTATTGGTTTTACCTGAAATTTTTCATGTCAGTTTTGTGTTTTCTTTTCATGTTCATATGTTTTATAACATTCTAGAAGAAATATATTAGATCTACTGATAATAGCATTGATTCTTAACTATGAATTCTCAAGCCAAAGAATGTGAGGGGTATAAGAATTAGGATGTTAGCTATGCCCCTATGAAATTTCAGAGAGAACCTTAATAAATACTGGGGTGTGTCAAGAGTAATTCTTTTCTTTAACTAATGAATGGCTAAGACTATGGTACCTACTGAAAATTCCAAAAGAACCCACTTCTCCCCTACTGAAGATTAATGTTTTGCAAAATGAGAGACAGTAACATACAGCAGCCTATTCCTTATCCATTTTTTATTCTCATGAAAGTGTCCTATGTTCTTTTAATGATCGTAGACTAGATCATGAGGTATTCTACTCTTGCAAAGAATTACAGGGAGTACTGCATGTTTTAAACTTAAGACAGATGTGTCAGGATTATATCTTCTCATTATACTTATCCAACCCGTGTGCTGAGTACATAATCAGAGAAGCTGGAATATATGAAGAAGAATCTGGCATCAGGATTGGAGGAAGGGTTACTAACAACCTGACATGCAGATGACAAATTTGCTCACTGGTGGAAGTGAAGAAGACTTGAAGCACTTGCTGATGAAGATCAAGGATTGCAGCCTTCGGTATGGATTATAGCTCGATGTAAAGAAAATCAAATCCTCAGCTGGACTACTAGGTAATACCATGATCATTGGGGAAACTGAAGTTGTAAAGGGATTTTGTCTTGCTTGCATCCACCATCAGTACTCGTGGAAGCAACGGTTAAGAGAACAAAAGGTGCTTTGCGTTGGGTAAATCTGCTGCACAAGACTTCTGTCAAGGTTAAAAAGCAAGAGTGTTTTTCAGGATTTTACTGTGAGGACTAAGGTTCATCTAACTCGTCATGGCATTGTCAATGATGAGGTGACTTTCCTACATTTAGGAATAATCTTTTCTCCATTTAATTAAACCATCACTTATATACTGTAATAACTAACTTTCCATGTGTGTGTGTGTCTGTGTGTGTATGTGTATACACCTCAAAACTCATTCACTAATAATATAATAAAAAAGGTTCCTAAGGGGAAGAAGGGGGCCTTCTGATATCAGGAGCTGATATCAAAGTGTTCAAGAAGAAATACTTTTAAAATGATAGTGGCAGCAGTTGTACTATTATATTATGCCTGATCTAATTGAATTGTGGGGTGTTATAATATATGTAAGAGTTCCCAAGAAAATGATTAAAAGCAACAACTCATTCACTGCTATTGAGTCAGTTCCAACTCATATTGACTCTGTAGGACAGGGGAACTCTGCCCTGTGGATACATACGTACATGTGTGTACATGTGAATATGCATATGTATATATGGGGACTTCAAAACGTTTGTGGAAAATTTTAATTAAAAGAGTGGAACTTTTTCATAGTTTTGAAAAGTCACCTTGCATATTTCAAGCCTCTGATAGACTGGTTTATTCTCCAGGAGGTGGGGGTGGGGACCTGCAGCTGGTGGTTCCAACGGCTAAGGTTGCAGTTAGCAGCCTATCCTGTGTCCTCTGATGCCACCATGGCTGCTCTAGGGTTTAAACTAGAGGAGCTTGAATCTTACTATCAGGCAGGATAAATCTCTACTCAGGTATTTTTAGAACTTCTCTAATTCTTGCACAATTTGCTTTTCCATGTGAACTTTAGAATTACTATATCATTTGATGTTAGATGAATTGACTTTTAGCACAGTACATCTTTCTCTGCAGGAGTTTGCCATGAGTTTCTGTTGTTTCAACTCTTGTCATGTCTTCTGACTATAACTTTTCTTTTTTTTCTTTTAAGTTTCTAAATATTTGAATTCTAACCATTTTTAAATGATGTAAAATTTTTATAGTAAATGGGTAAGCATGTCACTTAGAGTATAAAAGAATGAGGTATTGTAATTGATTTAATACTCAGTTTAATTAAGAGTTACCAATTTACCAGTTTCTGCCAAAAATTAAAATAGGATGAAATCATGTACAAGCACATTTTTCTCTTTTTTTAGAGAGGCTTTTAAGATCTTTTGGTTTTGTCATCAGGAGGTTGCCAGGTTGAAAAGGACTTCATGACAGCATCTAACAGATAAATGACAAAAAATTGTTATCAGCTTTGTCTCTGAATGAAACACCTACATAATTGATTGGATTCTGAATGACCTTCTAGGTTCTTAAAAATCTTATTTTGTCCAAAGGTTACTACAACTATAAGTACAGGACAGGAAGACAATCCAATAGATGAATGTATTAAAGAAGATTCTTTTATGGAAAAACTGCAGCCTAAAATGTATGTCTTGTATATAAATTTTTGTATTTAGAGTTTGATACATTTGTAAAAGAATAATTTTACTGATAAAATCACATTCTTAGATATGTGATTGTAACCTATTTCTTACAAAATGATCTCTATTTAAAAAAAAATTTTTTTAATTGGGCTGAGCCCTGGTGGCCGAGTGGTTGAGTGCAGGACTGCAGCTCACAGGCTTGGCGGTTCAAATCCAGCAGCAGCTCTCCAGGAGCAAGGCTGGGCCTCCCACTCCCACCAGAGGGCAGTGATGCCCCCCCAAAATTTTTTTTTAAGTTAGACATCACTGCCCTCGGGTGGTCGTGGGAGCTATCCAGCACTGCTCCTGAGAGCAGCCGCTGGATTTGAACCGCCAAGCCAGCGGGCCGCAGTACTGCACCCAACCACTTACACCACTGGGGCTCAGCCCGATCTCTACTTTTTTAATTAAAAGATCATTTTATTGGGGCTCTTAGATCTTGTAACAATCCAGACATCACTTGTATAAAGCATATTTTTACATATGTTGCCATCATTATTTTCTAAACATTTGCTTTCTACTGAGCCCTTTGTATCCTAGTGATTCCTTGAAAAATTGTTATTATTTTCATATCTTACGTCAACTGCTATCTCCCTTCCCCCATGGTGTCTGTTGTTCATCCCCTGGTGGGGCGGGGCTTAAATGTCAGTTATTGCAATCGGTTCCCCTTTCCGCCCTGCCTGGTATTGCTATCCCCCATTCCTGGTTCTGGATTCTGTGTGTCCTGAGCCCTGATCTACAGAATGCTTTTTAAATTCAGTAATTTGTCTTAGCTATCAAGATAATTTGTCTTAGCTGTCAAGGTAACACAGACTCCCAACTCCTTATGAAGATTTCATTTGTATTTATTTATCTAGCTATTTTAAAAGAAATTTCCTTGTAAATTACCTGAAGGTTTACAGAGCAAATCCATCTTCCATCTAGCAATGCATGCACATTTTGTTTCATGACATTGGTTGCAAGCACACAAGGCAGCATCTCTTACTCCAGTTCCTCCTTTTTTCCTATTTCTATTCCTCCTCCTTTCCTAACTCTTCTAAACTTTGTCCTGAGTAAGTGCTGTCCTTTTGATCCCAAATAGCTGCATATTCTAGAGTGTTCCTACTTCACACGTGTTATTGTTTCCACTATAAAGCTTTCTACGGCTTGACTGAAAATTGAGCTCTGAGAGTAAGTTCGTACTCAGACCAAAAGGATGACCAGGTACCATAGTCTGAGGAATGCTGCCAGTCTTTTTCAGACCAGTAAGCCTGGGCTTTGTATATTTTTATAATTTAAAGTTTCATGTAAGTATCTCTCCCACTCTATTCAGAACTTAATAATGTGAACTACTAAAGCAATTGGTAACAGTAGTTGGGCACCATCCCGTTCTTCTGCACTTAATGTAAATTGAAGTTCACAGGGGTCCTTTTTTTTTTTTTTCCCTTTCCCATCCTCTGGGCAGGGAGAGACCAATATTGCACCTTAGATGGTTGCTCACAAGCTTTAAGAACCCCAGTCACTACTCCTTGAAGTAGGATTGAGAACATTGTCTCTGTGAACTCTACTATGTCAGTTGACCTTGATGTTCTCAAGGTCATAGTCCTGAGCCCCTAGCTCCAGCAGATTTCTCCTCATTTAAAGTGCCAAAAGGATTACACAGATTACCACACCAAGATGAGCAAAGCTGAGGTGACATAGCTAACAAAATTTAATAAGGGATTAATTTTAATAATTTTAATAATCTCATTAATAAGATGAGAGGTAGCTTTGGAGGAAATTTTTTAAGAACTATTTCTCAGTGGAGGATCTTGGTAAGAGTTGTCTTAGCATTGTATTTTAATAGGAAAAGTAATCATTTTAAGGTGGTTTTATTTCTCCCCGTTCTTGAGTTTGCACATGCATTATCATTATTCTGTATGAATGAGCAGCGTAGAGTCTTGCTCTTTGGTCGTGGACAGGTGGCTAGAGTCGAGCTGCTTGTGTTTTAGGTCTTTTATTGCGCTGTGAATCTGTTTCATCTTCCTGAGTTGCCTTCGGACTGTTTGCAAACAACAAAGCCCTTGTACAACAGAAAGAAACACTGCCTGATCATGTGCCATCCTCCCACTCGTTGGTGTGCTGAGTCCATCTTGTTGAGGGTCCTCATCTGTGTCTGTGTGCCTTACTTCACCCATTAGAATGTACTTCTCCTGGTGGGACTTGTCCCACTTGATGGCATCACGATTCTGACATGTTAGGGGCCTTCTGGCTGGGTGCTTTTCTTTATGACTGAGTAATAGTCTGCTGTGTGTATAAGTACATTGTTCCTTCGTCTGTAGGTGGGCACGTAAGCTGTTTCCTTCCATCTCTTGGCTATTGTGAATAATGCTATCGTGCACATCGGTGCACATCTAGCTCGTGCATCTGCTTCTTTGAGGTATACATTTAAAAACTGCTGATTAAGGGTTCTTCTGTCCACATTTTCACCAACATGTTATTTCCCTTTTTTTAAATGATAGCCATCTTAATTAAAATAACTCCGCTGCTGTCAAGTAGTTTCCAACTCATATCAACCTGTTTGACGGAGCAGAACTGTGGTATAGAACAGGCTTTGACAGAAGACGGCCTCACCTCTGCCCTATGGCAGCAGCTCGTGGGTTTGACCACCAACCTTTTGGAATAGCAGCCCAACCCTTAACCCAGTGAAACACCAGGGCTGGGAGTGAAATGTGTTCCAAATTAACATTTCATTGCTGCTTTAATTTGTATTTTACTAATGACTAGTGATGTCCAGGTGCCTTTTCATGTACTTATTGGCCATTTGTATTTCTTTTAGGTGAAATGTCCATTCAAGTCTTTTGCCCATTTTTTTAATTAGATGATTTCTCTTTTAGTCAAATTGTAGTTCTTTATATATTCTAGATATTAAGCATCTATCTCAAGTATGGTTCCCTAAATTAGGTCACCTTTTCCCTTTGCTTATAGTCTTTTTTTTTCTTAAATCATTTTACTGGGGATTCAGACAACTCTTACCACGATCCATACATCCATCCATTGTGTCAAGCTCATTTGTACATTTCTTACCATCATCATTTTTAAACATTTGCTTTCTACTTGAGCCCTGGTATCAGTTTCTTATTTTTTCCCTCTAGCTTATAAAGTCCTTTGATGAGCAAGTTTTTAGTTTTGATAAGGAAGGTCCCTATATTTATTTCACTCTTTTTTTTCCCCAGGAACTGCTTGAGATCTGTATAAAATTTTCTTGACTTTTTACAGCACAGAGCAGATTAAATCAGTTTGTACTCTTATGTCTGTGTCCAATAGCTAATAGAACTGCAAAGTGCAATTTACTTCCAGTAATAGGTGACTCTGTCTGAACAAGAACTGAAATTTGTTCCAGTTAAGTTCTGCCTATCAAGTATACTTAAGGGAGACACTCTCTAAGTGTCATTTGATTTAAAAACACTTGTGTATGTTGTGAAAGAGGGGGATTGGAGTGGAGACCCAAAGCCCATCTATGGCCAATTGAGCATCTATTTGTTACAATAAAGGGATGATTCAACCAGAAAGCAGTATAACACTGATGAAAGCCATAGCATCCCTCTAGTTCCTGAATATTTCATCCTCCCCCTCACCCCACTACCATGACTCAGTTCTACCTTATAAATCCGACTAGACTAGAGTACACACATTGGTACAGATACAAACTCTGACACATACAATTCAGGACAGATAAAACCTCAGGAACAGTAGTAAGAGTAGTGATATCATGCGGGTAGGTCAATGATGGGGCCAGGGGTGGAGGGGACCCTCATCACAAGGTTGGATATATAGCCACCCTCCCCCCTCAAGGGAGATGAATAACCAGAAATGTGGGTGAAAAGAGACCATGGACAGAGTAAGACATGAAATAATAATAATGTATAGTTGATCATGCATTCACAATGGTGGGAGGATGGGTGAGGGAGGGGGAAAAGAGCTGAAACCAAGGGCTGAAGTAGAAAGAAAATGTTTTGGAAATGTTGATGGCAACATATGTACAAGTATGCTTAAAACAACTAAATTATGGATTGTTAAAAGCTTTGTAAGTAGCCCCTAATAAAATGATTTTTAAAAAGTAGTGTGTTTTAAAATGGAGTATCTCTTGACCTACAGTTTAAAGTATTTCCTTATGAACTTATCATACTAGGGTAATACTTTGAAGCAGGAGTTGAATAGTATACTTGTCAAGGCTTGCTCATCATAGATAGCCTCAAGATTGTGGATATTCACTTTTGAAAGAAGCATTGCAGTGATCCAAACTCATTTCTGACTATGGCAACCCTATAGGGCAAGACTGTAAGTCTTTGTGCAAGTAGAAGGCCTCATCTTCTCTTGAGGAACAGCTGGTTGGCTTCAAACTATTGACATTGTGATTAACAACACAAGTCAAAACCACTCAGCCACCAGGGTAGAGAATCTTTTTCTACCAAGGGCCATTTGGATATCTATATAACATCATTCAAAGACCATACTGGTCAGACATTTACTTAGCCTCACCCCTAATGTGATGACTGGAACTGATTCTCTTTAGTGAGGTGTGTGATGTTAGCTGGTGTTGGTGATTCTCATGGACATTATACAGCCTGTGGACTAGCTATTTCCCACCCTTACTTTAAAGAAATACTTGGTCTAATACTTCTCTTTATAAAAGTGACATTCAGGGCTAAGCCCCAGTGGCATAAGTGGTTAAGTGCGGGACTGTGGCCCATGGGCTTGGTTGGTGGTTCAAATCCAGCAGCAGCAAGGCTTGGTAGCTCCCACGACCACCAGAGGGCAGTGATGCCTAAAAACTAAAATAAAAGTGACATTCAAATATCACAGTGTCTTCTGTCAATGATAATGTACTTATTTAATAAATACTGTTTACTTAACACTTTAAAGACTGGATGTTTTAAAATCAAGAAGTTAAATATCAAGCAACCAAATCAATGTGAAGGGGTGGGGAAGTAGTGGAGATGCAAAACCCCTCTGCAAGTTAACACATTAAAGAACGGATCAATTCGGGATCCATCAGCAATGCGTAAAGGGGCCTACCTAGGTGGCACACTGAGTTAGCTGGAAAGTCGACAATTAACACCCACCAGCCCCTTAGGGGTGTAAGATGAAGGAGTTTGCTTCTGTTGAGATTTACAGTCTTGGTGATCCTGTTGAGCAATTCAGCGCTATCTTTTAGGGACACTCTGGGGTGGGATTGACTGTAGCTTGATCATTTGGGAAATATTTATAGTGTGTGAGGCAATATGAAGGAACCTTGGTAGCACAGTGATTTAATTATTGGGTTGATAATTCAAACCAATTAGCTACTCCGAGTGAGGCCTGTGAGGCTGTCTAATCTCGTAGAGATTTAACATCTTGGAAACCCTAGAAAACAGTTCTCTGTCCTGTAATGTTGCTGTGACTCATAACTGACTTGAATGCAGTGAGTTTAGCCAGTGTGAAAACATAAATATAAAAAAGGCAAAAAATTGGGGCCTTTGTAGACAAAAGAAATGCAACTTACATTTTCTTTGCTATTCATGTTTACCTCATTAAATTCATTATTTTCTAATGATCCATACTTTGGTATTTTACACATATACTTTTCTTAGTTCCATTTGTATGTATACATATTTAATTATTTTAATTGATGACCCTTAAGATATTTAGTACTGGGCTTAAAAGTATGTAAATTATTTTCATTGATAAGCTTAGGATGTTTTAATGATTAGTAACATCTTTACCAAAGGATATCAAACAACACTAACTGATTTAAAAATTAAAACAATTTATATTTAAAGCTAATATTTTTAGGATTTTGCTAAAAAGTTGAATTCTTGGTTTAAGTTATGCTTTATGTGAAAAGTTCACTCTGAAAAATTCATTCATGGGTTCCCTCTCCACATATGGTTGACACTTAGAAACCCATTACACATGACTATTTTTTATAGTAAAAATCAGAATAGAATGTTAAAGTATTAATGTTAAAAAAGAATATTAGTATTTGAAATAATGTACTCAACATTTTTCAGCACAAAAAATTGTTCTCAGGATTTTAAAAAGACTGTCAGTCAGCTAACTATTGGCTTAGAAAATTCAGCCTCCACATGCAGAACTGTTTTGAGTTCATCATCTGTAATGGCGGTATGAAAAATATTGTTTACCCAACTAAACATTTTGACTTTGTTTCTGATGGCTTAACTTTTGTTCTCTGTTATGTTTCTCTTATTGATTCCCTGGTAGGTTTAAAGCTGACATTGATAAATTCATTTTTGTTACTTGAATCTCATTTGGTTATATATTTGAAAAATTTTCTCAGCATTCCAACTATTACAAACCCTTTGTCAGGAAGTTCTTGATCATTGCTGCTGTTAGTTACTGTTCAGTTGCTGTTCAGTTCATTCTACTTCATGGTGACCCCAGGAGTGTAGGGGACAGCTTCTTCACAGGGTTGGTCAAGCCAGTAGCCCTGTATATAATCTCTCCCCTTTGAACTTGGTTAGTAATTCCAGATTTCATTGAAAAGCATAAGTACATGTTTGTAAATAATAAGTATGGTTTTCCAGTGATTTTATTTGGAGCCCAAAAGTCCTAACTGCGCTTGTTGTTTTTGTTCTTGAAAGGTTGAGTTTTACTGTGACCAGTCCTATTAGCTTTAATTAATGTGCTGTTTTCAGTTGAGGTTTGAAACAGACTCCAAAATGTAGATGAATGAAATTTTAAGTCTTTAAGGCTGATCCCTAGTAGGCTGGAAGGTGGAGGGGAGGGGAGAGGAGAGAATGTTTAACTTAATATCTTTTGTTTCAAATTAAAATTTTAGCATAAGAAAATTAGCATCTTTTATTAATATCTATTTTAATAAAGTATATTTTGCCATAGTATATTAAGATAGTTTTAAGATGAAAACAAATTTGAGTTTTTTCTCATTTTAAAAAAGAGACCTTTATAAAGTAGTCTAGGATGCTAACACCAAAGCTCTAATATGTTAAATTAAGTGGCTTTTATCTCTGGACAAACAGGATTAAAAGGGTTGTTTTTGTTCTTGCTTGTGTTCGTATTTTTGCGATTGGGCTTTGTTTCTTTTATTAGAAAGTTTTAAAGGGGGAGCATGACAGTTTCACATATATATGACATGTATCCAAACATCTACTTTCATATTTGTATGTGGTTTCATCCCCTTCTAGGAATCTAAAACTACAGAAGAAATTGATGATGCATTGAAAGTCGCAGGTTACAATTTTGAACAATTGAGTACTGCTGTCAAAGTAAGCATTTTGAGTGATTGCATTCCAGTAATGTGTTATGTGAATTGTTTATTTACATGAAAGAACACATGCTTTTTATATTTTTTGTTTTGTTTTGTTTTTTGGGGGCACCTCACTGCCTTCTGGTGGTTGTGGGAGCTACCCAGCGCTGCTCCTGAGAGCTGCCGCTGGATTTGAACTGCCAAGCCCACAGGCTGCAGTCCCGCACTCAACCACTTCAGCCCAGAGCACATGCTTTTTAAATGTTCATTTTGGGATTATTACTGGGGTTAGAGCTTAGCACTTGGGTTATTAATATTAAAATTTAGCTTAATTGCATAACAGAGCATACAAAAGAATGGAAACGTTTCCAGTGGCCTGCCAGAATTGATCTTGTAGCATTATTGTGCTGGCAACCTAATAAAATTTCAGCTACGTATATTAAGGAGCCATGATTTCTGGAAGTTGCCATGAGGTTTCAGAAGTACTGTAGATCATCATTTCAAAATTAACTCATTTTTTAGCTATAAATGTTTACTTAGAAAGTCTTACTCTCTTTTCTCTCTACCCAGTTCCCCCGAAAGAGTCTTATTTGATGACAAATTCCTAAGTACCTAACAATAACCAGTAGACATGACTCCCGTTTTGCAGTGAAGGACAGACGTTGGCTGTCGTGACTGTTGAAAGTTAGATTTCTTGAGAAATAAGAAATCTGTGCAAAGTATCCAACTAGAAGACTCACAAAAGAAAAAGAAAAAAAAAAAAAAGGAAAGAGCGCCCAGAAGAACGTCATCTATGCTGGGAATCAGTAAAAAGAAAAGACTTGACAGAATAGTTGAGAAAGCCCAGTTGAGAGAAACGAAGGCAGAAATCTCTGGGTGGAGAGGGCCTGTTGTTGAGAGGAATAGAGAACACACCTGGGTTGTGGCCACATGCAGCTTCACATTTAAACTCATAAAAATCAAAATACTGACAAATTCTATTCTGTAGTCACTCACAATATTCCAGGTGCACAGTATTTTAAGGCTATGATTATACTCAGGATATTTCTTTTATCTCAGATATTTCTATTTCACATACCTGTGAAATCCTCAATATTCCTAATCGTCAATATTTTCTAAGAACATAAATAGGTCAGTAGCTGTAGATATCTATCATAATTACTTAATTGATTATCCTCTACTCTCTGTTTATACTGTTATTTTGAAAAATCCATGAAGTAACCTTTGTTTTCAGAATTATATAGAACAGTAAAACGCCAACAAAATGCAAATACAAAATGAGGTCTGCGTATTAATTGGGTTTTTTTCCAGATGCTTGAGCATATGCGTAATCAAACAAAAGAAGAGACAGATAGTCTTATGGAGATTCTGGAGAAAAAATTTGATCAACTTTTTGCTTCTCTTCATTCCAGGTAATAATTTAACAGTAAAATTTAGCAGTAAGTTATCTTATTATATCTCTGATTATATTGAAGGTAATGAGTGATTTTTGAACAGATTTAAGAGTGATTTTTAAACTTGAAAATGAAGAAAAATTATTACATTGGACAAGTTTTGGCCATTTACCTTCCGGCCTCAATGCCAACTGTTAAACTTCTTACTAAAACCAGTGAGCCCCACCTTCCTGACTGGATCGCTGAAGACAAAGGTATTCATAAGCAAATCTAGTGAAGAAAGCTGATGGTGCCCAGCTATCAAAAGTTATAGCATCTGGAGTCTTAAAAGCTTGAAGTTAAACAAGTGGCCATCTAGCTGAGAAGCAACAAAGCTCACTTGGAAGAAGCAAACCAGTCTGTGTGATCATGAAGTGTCAGTGGTATCAGGCATCAAAGACCAGAGCACAAAAAAACACATCAATGTGAATGGGAGGGGGAGTGTGGAGTGGAGACCCAAAGCCAATCAGTAGGCAACTGGATGTCCCCTTGCAGAAAGTTTGCAGGGAGAAGACGAGCCAGCCAGGGTGCAGAATATCACCAATGAAACACAACAATCCTCTAGTTCTTCAATGCTTTCTCACCCTCACCATCATGACCCTATTTCTACCTTACAAATCTGGTTAGACCAAAGCATGTACATGGGTACAGATAAGCTAGAAACACAGGGAATACAGAACAGATAAACTTTTGGGGATCAATATTGAGAGTAGTGATTATAATGTCTATAGCTACTGACATATTTATGTTCTTAGAGAATATTGAGGATTAAGCCAGGGTTATGAAATAGATATATTTAGGATAAAAGAAATGCACTGAGTATAATCATAACCTTTAACTACTGTTTTCCAGGAGGGGAAGGAGAAGGTGGGAGAAAGGAGGAACTGATCACAATAACCCACCTATTATACCCCCCAGGGGGATGGACAATAGTCAAGGGGGTAAAGGGAGACATCAGACTATACAAGACATGGAAAAATAATAATAATTTTTAAATTATCAAGGCTCATGGGGGAGGGGGAAGGGCGGAGAAATACGAGGAGCTGATACCAGGGCTTTAAGTGGAAAGAAAATGTTTTGAGAATGATGATGGCAACAAGTGTACAAATGTGCTTTGCATACAATGGATGGCATGTATGGATTGTGATGGGAGTTGTATGAGCTTCCAATAAAATGATTTTTAAAAACCAGCAACAAGAAAAAGTTGCATGAGCCCCCAATAAAATGATTTAAAAAACAATAACAGCATAAAGAAGTATTTTCACATCTAAATACCTGCTGTGGAAATCAACATACTTTTTTTTTGGGGGGGGGGGGCATCACTGCTCTCCGGTGGTGGGAGTAGGAGGCCCAGCCCCACTGCTGGAATTGAACTTCCGTCCCAGTGGGCCACTGTCCCGCGCACAACCACTATGCCACCAGGGCCCAGCCCGAAATCAACATACTTAAGAAATGGCAAACATCATTTTTCTTTGTGTCATTCTTTCATGCTCATTTGCATTAGAGGAAAGGGATTCTTTCTTTTATAGTTTTACTTAACAAATTCTACTTACAAATTTTATATACATAATTTTGTTAAAGTTCTTTCATACACAGGATCTTGAATACATTAGTCACACTGTGGACAAAGTATGTGTTCTCTCCAGTTTACATTTCAAAAACCAGGCTTCTGAAAGATGTAGTATACCTCAGAGAGCACACCTGGCAACTTTTTAAAATCATTTTATTGGGGCTTGTACAATTCATCACAATCCATATTTGTGCATTTGTTACCATCATTCTCAAAACATTTGCTTTCCACTTGAGCCCTTGGTATCAGCTCCTCGTTTTCCCCTTCCTTCCCCACCCTCCCTCCTTCATGAACCCTTAATACTTTATAAATTAGTATTTTTCATGTCTTAGACTGTCTGATTTTTCCCTTACCCACTTTTCTGTTGTCAATCCCCCAGAGGGAGTTATATGTAGATCATTGTGATAGGTTCCCCCGTTCACCCCACTTTCCTTTAGGCCTCCTGGCATCTCTACTCTCATTCTTGGTCCTGAGGGGTTTATTTCTCTTGGATTCCCTGTGTTTCCAGCTTTTATCTACACGGTGTACTGGTCTAGCCAGATTTGTAAGGTTGAATTTAGGGATCTTGATGGGCGGGGGAGTGGGAGGATGGGGAGGAGCAGAGTACACATTAAAGAACTAGATGAAAGTTTTATGTTTCATTGGTGCTATACTACACCCTGACTGGCTCATCTCCTCCCCATGACCCTTTTGTAAGGGGATATCCTACAGATGGGCTTTGGGCTTCCAATCCGCACTACCTTTCATTCACAATGATAAGATTTTTTGTTCTTTGATGCCTGATAGTTGATCCTGTCAACACCTCATGATCACACAGGCTGGTGTGCTTCTTCCATGTGGACTTTGTTGCTTCTCAGCTAGTTGGCTGCTTATTTATCTTCCAAGACTTTTAAGACCCCAGATGCTATATCTTTTGATAACCGGACACCATTGGATTTCTTTGCCACTTTTATTTATGTACCCACTTTGTCTTCGGCAGTCATGTCAGGAAGGTGAGCATCATGGAATGCCAATTTAATAGAACAAAGTGTTCTTGCATTAAGGGAGTACTTGAGTAGAGTCTCAATGTCCATCTGCTACCTTAATACTAGACTATAAATATATACACATAGATCTGTTTCCCCATTGTCAAATACATTTACATATGTACATTCCTATATTTAAACTTCTTTAAATGTCCTTTGCCTCCTAGTTCCTTCTATTCCTTTCGGTTACATTGCCCTTGATCAATCTCTACCAGGCCTCTTAAACCCTCCTCACCATCAATTTAGATCACTTGTTGTTCCCTTGCCTTTGGGTTTGTTAACACCTCCTGCTGTTCCCCCACCTTTCTCTCTCCCAACTCCCCCCAGAACATTCGATTCTGTTGTTTCCTTCTCCAGATTGTTTCTCCTGCCTATCTTATCTAGATAGACCTGCAGAAATATTAAAGGGCACAATAAAACAAGGCAGAGCAAAACACAGCAACAAAGGATCAGTGACCAACAAAAGAAGACTGTACTAGTTCCAGGTGTGTTGACATTTCGGAGTGCTTTCCTGTGGAATCTGATGTGGTGCCATGCCCTGGCCCCAAAGCCTACTTTTGGTATTCCTGGGAACTCCGTTGCTCAGTTCCCCTTGCTGTTCTGTTGCACACCTTAGTGTTTCACCTCAATGTGGTGGGGTCAGATCAGGCGCACTTCCCCGACAGTGTCTCCAGTGTTGTCCCACATAGCACTCTGGGTCAGTGAGAGACGTCCTGTCTTACAGTGGGGCCAGCTCCATGGTCCTCACTGTGCTTTGGCTGCTCTGAGTGGGAATATGGTCCTCAAGGCTTGGTGGGGCAGGATGTGTTCCTCTCTACCTATCCCTTCATTTGCTCTTGTGTGCTCTGCTCAGACACATCCCTTTCCCTGAATCGTAGCTTCAGTACTGTCTTCTGAAGCATACTTAACTAGTTATACCTGTCCATTAGATCATTGAAACACAATCTCATTAGGACGCTTAAAACCGTAGACTCAATTTACTATGCATGAATTAGTACAATTTATTCTTCTTTGACCGTATGTCCCCTTTATTCTTTAAATGTAACAATTAAAATATCATGTGTGAATTTTTTAGGACCTGTAGAAAAACTTACTCAAATGACCATTTTCCCCACAAAGAATTTACTGTGAAACATATTTAACAGTTATTAAAATGTTTAGGAATTCTGCTCAACCTGCAAAACCCATGTCTGATTTCTTTTCTTTTCTTTTTTTCCACATCACTACCCTGGTGGGAGTAGGAAGCCCAGCCTTGCTCCTGGAGAGCTGCTGCTGGATTTGAACTGTTAACCCTGTGGGCCGCAGTCCCACACACAACTGTGCCACCAGGACTCAGCTTGATTTCATTTATTTTTCATACTGGCAAATTTTCTTTTTTTGGCTTACAGATTTATTTTAGGGATATAATGAAAAGTCATGCACAGCCTCGTTTGATGAATAAAATGAGTGAATGACTAAGGCAACACCCTTTTAATTAGGCAACACTTTTTTTCATAATTCACTACCATTACATAAGTACAGAAGAAGTTTTGAGTAAGTAGGGACAAGTAATGTGATAACATTATTTAGTCTTCCTAAAATGATTACGTTGAAAGTTTATAGTTAAAAAATAAAAAGTTTATAGTTAGTTTGTAAGTTCCGATGTTGATAGCTACTTTGAAATTTTGGCTATGTAACATGTATGTGTTAGTGGAAATTTAAAAACATGCATATAAATCCCTATAAAGTATACAGATGTCTTTCTAAGGACATGACTTAACTCCCAAGATAGGTAACTATTAGATGGAATGACATAGGGCCTTTTTTGCTTCCGTAGTTCTGTGACAGTTATATTTAAGCTGTGATAACTATCCTTTTATGAAATTTACTTTTTTCCCTACATGTACATGCATAGATTTTTAACTGCAGTTCAACTTGATGCTTCATTTAATCATGTTACATGTTACTTAAGTACATCAGCTACTGGTTTTACCTTCTTAGATACTGTTCAGAAGTATAAATTTACTTGGATAAAACTTTATTAAATTTTGAAAATTAATTTTGGGGTCTTAAAGGAAAAAGAGTCTGTGTGAAGAAATTGTGAAAAATACAGATGATTACTTGTCATATGTAGTCATGGCTAAAGATTACATTGAAGGAAAGAAAAATTATTTGGATGCAGCCATGAAGATAGCCAGAGAATTGAAATCCGCACCATCTCTAAGGACATACTGTGATCTGAATCAGGTACTGCATTTTCATGATATTTAAGACTTACCCCTGAAGAAGTTATTCTTTGGATTATCTTGCTTTTAGCAGTAGTGTAGAATTCCTAGGTGTTTGCATTTCAAGATAAATGTTAACCGTTTAACCTCTTATTATTTACTACTTTAAGAAATGGTGTGATAAAGTCTTTATAACGCAGGATTTTGTGAACGGGTAGGATGACATTGAGTTGAAAGTTGATGCTACTCACCCCCTTCCTCACTGCCGTTGGACCGATTCTGACTCACAGCGACCCGGTAGGACAGAGGAGGACTGCCCGTGTGGGTTTCTGAGACGGTCGCGCTTGTCGGGAGAAGAAAGCCTCCTCTTCTTCTTCTGATGCTCCTAGGACGCATGACTGAACACTGAGAATAAGTAGGAGCAGTAAATAAGCTAAATGAGCCTCTCTGCTTTCTCATCATCATTTTAGAGAGGACTTTTAATTATTGACTGAAAAAAATTAAGAGTCACTTATGTTTTATTATTCCCCCTCTCTTCCCTCCTATCCACAGCTCCGAAATAGGGATATCTGAAGAGAAGGCACATTAACTCGCTATCCCCTAATTTTTATAAACCTTGAGGATCAGAACAAAGTCCACTGTCATTAGGTCACTTCCAACTCGTAGTTGGCCTTAACCAGGGTTTCTGTGTAAATCTTTGTGGGTGTAGACAGCCTCAGCACTCTCCCTCAGGGTGCCTGCTGGGTTTGAACCTTACTTAACCAACATCATCACCAGGCTCCGTACTTAATCCTCAGAGAGGATACATCACTGCCCTCAAGTTAGTTTCAACTCATAAGGACCCTTTTAGGACAGTGGTTCCCAACCTTTGGGTCATGACCACTTTGAGGGTCAAACGACTCTTCCATTGGGGTCACCCAATTCCTAACAGAAGGAAAATTACAGTTATGAAGTAGCAACAAAAATAATTTTAGGGTTGGGGGGGTCACCACAACATAAGAAATTATATTCAAGAGTCAAGGCAGTAGGAAGGTTGAGAACCGCTGCTCTAAGGGCTAGAGTTGGTTTTAAAAAAAAAAGTATCCTATTGGATAATTTGACAGGACAGAGTTAGCCTTGGCTCCTTTCTTGTTCATTTCAACTTTGTGTCCTGGGGGCATAGATCTTGCTTTACTCACTTTTAAGTCCTTACTTCCTTGATATTTTGACTGAACTGAGGTATAGAATACAAGTCCTTGGTTTATCTGACTCCAAAGTCTGTCATTTTAAATGAGGGAAGTTCACTACCATTACATTTGGCCAGATCTCCCTTCACCTGCAATTTTAAAAGCAGTAATAGCCATTTTCTGTATTACACATGAGACACTATTCAGCTAAAGTGAATAAACAGTCTTAAGATTTGGTCTTTATCTTACTCAAGCCTTTTTAGAAAAACAATGGGGGGAAGGATATAAGAAAACAAAGGCACGAAATAAAAATTTAAAAAGAAGGAACAAAATGAGTAAAATGTTTCATTTCTGTGATTGTGTAATTGCATATTCATTAGCTACATGTTCTCTTTTTTGGTTGTTGTTATTTGTTACTAAATGCCTCCAAAAGAGTCTAAACTCTTGTTTTTTGTGGGGTTTTTTTGGGGGGGCATCATATTCTGAACTCGGTAAGGGAAAAGTAATCATACATCATTTCTATTCCTTTGAAGGCCCCCAAATTAAGCATATTTAAACTCATCAAAGCAATAAAACATATTAATAGTGACATACTAAAATATAACATCCTTTATAAAATCTTACTGTTTAAACAGTTTTATGACAATAGAAAATTCACACATGAATGACATTACTCTCTTGATTCTAGATTATCCGAACTTTGAAATTAACATATGAGAGTGAATTGTCAGAAATGGCATCTCTAAAATTAAGGCTATTTCCCAAGTAAGTAAATTATAATTTAAGAAGACCTAATAATTTAAGTATAAAAATGTATCAAAGCCTGAATTTCTTTAACTAGAAAGCAAGAAAATAGCAAGTTTGGATCCCTAATGTTTTCCAAGTCAGCAGCCAAATAACATAAGTGTAATTTCTGTTCCACCACTTGTCTGTCAGTGTGTCTTATTGTGGTGACTTGTACATTGCTGTGATGTTGGAAGCTCTGTCACTGGCATTTCAGGTGTGAAGTTGTCAAGGATTTTGTCTTACTTGGGACCACGATCAGTGTTCACAGAGGCAGCAGTCAGGAGATCAAAAGATGTACTGCATTAGGTAACTCTCACTCTAGAGTACTGAAGGGCAAGGGCGTTACCTCAAGGACTTAGGAGTGCCAGACTCAAGCCATGGTATCCTCCACTGCATCATATGCACGTGAGAGATGGACATGGAATCATGAAGGTCATGGAAGAATTTGTCATGGACACATTTGTATTGTGGTGCTGAGAGAAATATTGAGAGTACCATGAACTGCTAAAAGGACAAACAGATCTTTATTGAAAGAAGTAAGGCTACAGAGCTGCTCATAGGCCAGGATGGCAAGAATTCATTTTACATACTTTGACTGTATTGTCAGTCCCTGGAGAGGAGGACATCAGGTTTGGGAAAGTGGAAGGGCAGTGAAAAAGAGGAAGGACTTTGACAGGAGGGATTGACACAGTGGCTGTATCAATGGGCTCATGGCACAGGACAGGCGGTGCCTAGTTCTGTTGGGCATAGAGTCGTTATGGGTCAGAGCTGACTCAGTGGCACCAACAGCTGTAATGATATATGTTATAGAGTTAATGATCTTTTAAATTAGAGTTATTCTAGTGTCAGCAACTCATTTTTACCTGGAGAAAGTAGTGAACTTTTAAATGTTTGCTTGCATGCCAATATTTTACTACAGATTGAATATTAACTGCAGTGAGATCACCTATATGTTCAACAATATTGGGAAGATTGAATTTGAGGACTCCACAAAGTAAGTACTTATAAAATTGGGAACCTGCTTGATCAAGTAGTATCTGGTAGGACTTAAGGTATCTAACAGAAAATTTATTTTTAATGTCATACTATTGAAACAGTTACAAGGGTGTAACAGTTTCATCCTGCGGATAATATTTAAGATTTAAAAGAGTGTTTGTCTGAGTTATCATTGGTAGTCAGTCAGTCAGTAAGCATTAAATGCTGATTTTGCATTAGATACCATAATGTGTTAAGCTGGGTTGACTAGAGAAACAAATCCAGTGAATCTTTATATAGAGAAGTAACTCAATATCAAAAACATTCCAAGCCAGTCCAACCCATAAGTCCTATACTATCTAGTCCTCCTACAGACTCATGCAGCTACATGCAGTGATGCAGAATGTGGGAAATCCCAGGCTGGTGCATGCAAAGTCATGTGAATCCTTGGTCAGTGGAAACCATGTTGGCTCCAGCAGTTCTCAGGGTGGCCAGCAAGCCGGAGGGTGAGGTCAAAGAAAGAAGCTGGCCTCCGGAGAGCTACATATCTCCCTCTCGCCTCCAAATGAGGCCATCAGGCTACACTTTGATAGGCTAAACCCATACACATTTATATATCTTCAAGTTGACATGAAATTGTTTAACTACCACACCCTAGGTATTGCATTATATGCTAGAGAAGCTTCAACAAACAGAGGAAGAAAAATGGATATAAGATTACTGTGATACCATATGCAGAATACAGTGAAGGAATAAGGGTGAGAATGGTCAGTTCTTGGAGGAACTAGGTTGAGAAAAATCTTTATAGAAGGAATTTTGCATTCTCTTATCCTTGGAAAATGAATAGCTATTTAAAAGGAGGCCCTAAAGGAGGCTGATAGCAGAAAAAAATATGGACAGTGAAATAATGGGATATATTCAGGGAACTATATAGATATTTTTGTATGGTAACTATACTATGTATGCTGTGCTATAGAATTTGAACTTCATTTTCTAGACCAGTGCTGTCCAATATGGGGGCTGCTAGTCATAAGCGGCTCTTGAAATGTAAGTATGAGACGAGGATTATAAATAGAATTAAAATTTCTGTTCCCTGTTCACAGTAGCCACATTTCAAGTGCCTGGTCGTCCTATGTGGCTAGTGCCTATCCTAGTGGATAATACAGCATATCTTCCTCATCAACAGGGAGCTATACTGGACAACAATTCTCTAGAGCAGAATTCCCCAAAGTGGGTCGTAATGGCCTCTGGGATTGCTGGAATGATTCAGGGAGGAGGGGAGAGGGAGGGCTCTATAAAAGAAGATACTTATATTTTATCATGGATTATAGGTTGTAGTATAAAATTTTTTCAATGCCGGGGGCGGGGAACAGTGAATTTTTTTTTTCTGAAAATGGGACAGTAATCCAGTTAAGTTTGGGGGCCTATGCTCTAGAGCAGGGAAAAGAACCTCTTATTTGCCAAGTGCCATCTGGATATTTATAACATCATTTATGAGTCACACAAAATTATCAACTTGAAAATTGGCCAATTGGCCTGCTTTCTTTGGCCAAACATGTAATTACTTCACCCCAATACAAAGCTGACTGGATGGCCATTCATTTTGAATGGAGTGCCTGGAACTGCTGCTCTTGGTGAGGAATATGATGTTAGCTGATATTGATGATTTCTGGAACCTTATATGGCCAATGAGCCTGATTTTCCCCACCCCTGTTTCAGATAGTGGAAAATCACTAAAAGGTTTTGTGAAAAAAACACTCAACAGTTTTAAGAATGAAAGTAAATGTAATTTACTTTGCACAGGCAACGCTGATGGCTATTTAGAGAATTTTTTTAGGGCAAATAAGATACTGAAGATTGAATCAAACTCAAGTTCACTCCCATAGAATCAATTCTGATTAATAATAACTCATTTTGTCAAATGAGGAGAACCAAAATTTAGATAGTACCACTGGAGAGGGCCTGGGAATGAACATTGCAAATAGTGAGTAGGAAAGTTTGATAGACCTTGGTGAGAGAGAATGAGGAGTGAAGAAAAAGGGAACATCACCAGTAACTTACAGGGCTGGCTTCAGTGATTACGTTGATGGATTGAGAATATAGGAAGAAAAAGTTCAAGGGAAAGGATAGTAAGTATATTGAGTTCCGAGTATTTTCCAGATACTGTGGGGGAAATTTACAGAGAGTTATATGTGTTGAAAGTTTTCAAGTCATCATGGACTTGATACTGTATGGTTATGGATTCAATTATGGCCCTCAAAAGTGTGTTGTAAATTCAAATTTAAAAAAAAAATTCTAATCTTTACATCTATCATTTTAAATCTCATTGGGAATGGACTATCTTTGTTAGGTTCATAAGATAGTTGGTAAAATGTAGAATGTGTTTTAAATCAATCTCTCTTGAGACAAAAAGATTAAACAAACAAGTGAAAGAAGCTGAGATAGAGAAGGAGAGAAAGATGACAAGGCCAGTTAAAGATTACAGAGAGCGACTATTCCTCTAGAACTGACGGGGTCGTCACCAAGAGCCCGCATCCCTCTGGTCTCCTAAACTGTGGGAAATCATCTTTTGTCTGTTAAAGCCCCCCATTTATGAAATTTCTCTTCGAGCAACAGTAGATAACTAAGAGCCTGTGGCAGTCACTGATCTGTCAATTTTAGCACTGGGAGTGTAGGGGTGGAGCCTAGCCTGTCAATCCGGAGCTAGCCAATGAGGCCTCAGTGTGGGCAGGACTTTCTCCTGAGAATTCTGGGAAGTCTCGTGGTATTTCTCAATCGGAGGTAAGAGACTTGACTCAGCCACTTGGAGACGTTCTACTGACAAGACAAGATGGCAGCGTGCTAGGAACTGGAGGAGCCAGAGGAAAAGCCACATGGGCTTACCCTGATGGAACCAGACCTCTGAAACTGAAGAAGCCACAGAGAGAGCCCTCCCAGCACTGAGATGCTTCTACCACCACTGGATACTGCTGATGGACCCTGAGTCCTGGAAATGAGGAGCCACAAGGAGACCCGTGCCAGTGCAGGGATGCTGCTACCGCCACTGGATACACAAGACTCTCTGGAATCTCTGCCCTATGATTGTCTTGATGTCATTGCACATGCTTCGTGAGCTGGAAAGAGACTTTATAGACTGGTATCAGATGTATGGGTTAATAACAGACTTAAGATCTTGGACTGGACTGGGTTGGGATGCTTTCTCAACGTTCCATTGCTCTTATATGTAAACCTTTCCCTTGTATCCATATGCATGTTTATGAATTTGTTTCTCTATTCTACCTGGACTAACACATGGACCAAGAATGGTCAGAATACAGATGCCCCAACAACTACAAAAAGTCATTTTTTCACCTGGGAGGCTGTCTCCCAGAGAAATTGTCCCCAAGAAGTCCTTATCCCTTATCTTGGAGCGTGAACCGGAGTCTCACAGGTTCAGAAACCCATTTGAGCAGATCCCTCAAATCAAGTTCGAGTTCTTATTAACTTCTTGCTGCTGGGTGCTGTCGAGTCAATTTCAATTTATAGCAACCCCAGGTGACAGAGTGAAACTTTTCAATGTATGCAGTTCTCTAGGCTGTAATCTTTTTAAGATCAGATCACGAGGTTACTGGACAAATACAACTAACCCAGAGGCTTGGGTATTTGTGTCAGCATTCTTTTTCAGTACACCTAGACGTGAGAAATCAGAGCTCAGAAGATTACCCTGTTTGCCATCTAGTTTGGAATAATGTGAATTTGAATAATGAAATGGCTTAATGGCATTAAGTCAAGGTAGCCTGTCACAAACCTCTCTACCACAAGGAAGACCTTGCCAGAGAACCAATGTGACCACCCCTTTGACGCCTGCCCTTTTAAAAGGTGTTGGAGCCGTTACTCAGCATGTATTCGTGTGACTTACATTAATACATCACCTGATGGCTTCTCGGCCTTTTGGCTCAAGTGTAACAAGTTCCTGACCTCTCAGAAAAGTTAGATCAGCATGTGTGCATTTCTAAATTGGCATATTAAACAATGGTCTGTGAAGATGCCAAAGTCATCATAGGTTAATTAAAAAGCAAGTTGTCAGCTCTCCAGGAGCTAGGCTGGGTAGCTCTCACGACCACCAGAGGGCAGTGATGTCCCCCCCAAAAAAAATAAAAAGCAAGTTTTATGGTAATCATTCCTTAATAGAATGTAAATACTTGTAGATAGTATGGTTTATGATTATCTGGATATGTAGAGAAAGTGTTAAAAATGGATTGCAGTGGAGTGAGTATCAGTGGAATAGGGCTTCTTGAATAATCCCACCCAACAGTTATTAATGATTGTTATTAGCCCAAGTGAAACTCTCTAGTGATTTGTTCAGGATTAGACTCTCAACTGAGTTAAAGAAGAAGAAATAATTTAAACAAATCAAAATGGATTCCTTTGAAAGTCTTTATTCCCTGTACTCTCTGGGTCAGGACACTGTGATTTGACTGTTTTCTTCGGCAACTGATTGATTAGACACTTAATGATTTTTAAAACCCTAGGAGCTACTTAGGACTGAGGTGAGCAGAGATTTCTTTATGATTGTGGAACTATTCTAAAATTAGATTGTGTTGATGGTTGTACAACTCTGTAAATTTAGTAAAAAGCAATCGCATATTATAATCTCTTAAATTACACATTAGTAAAACTGGATTAAGAAACGTTACTTAGGCACCTAGACAGCCCCTTTTTGTTTGAGTCATCATATTAACTATAATGTGGGAAAGAATGGCCTGAAGATGAATGCAAAGAATTTATAAAATTATTTACAGTAGTCATTGTGAAATCCCATGTATGTTTATATTTTTTAACAGATTGTATCCCCAAGAGAATGCAATTGGACAGATTGTTCAAAAGAAGTTTAATGATAAAAAGGAATTTTCTTGTCATGCATATCAAACTAATGAGGCACACCCAATACCTTTGCTATCGGAAACCAAAGACGTGCATTCCGAAGCCAAACCCTTCCAGTCCAAGAAAGAGGGAGTTACTAAAGCCATTGCTGCTCTTCCTCAAATGGGATCTAGTCCTGATGTGATCATTGAAGAAATCATTGAAGAGAACCCGGAAAGTGAGTGAATATATAGAAGCAGCAAAAAACAAAGCAACAACCTTGTGTCTGTAATTCAAAACAATGTGGGCAATGTGTACCACTTTTTCCCATGTATTCAACCAGAAACGTGTGATAATCATATACTTCATTATGAATTAAAGCCTGTTGACTCCATGCCTTTATTATCCTTATTTTTCAGTTCTAATAATTTTTATTTTTAATGCTGCTTTCTAACCTCCAAAGTATATAATTCCAACATTTGATTTAAATAGGGTACTTGACTTTTGAGTGTTCATCATAATAAACCTTATATTAAAAATGTGCACATAAATAAATTAGAGCAATGTGATTTGTGGAAGCAGTTTCATTACATTGACCTTGAATTTAAGAATAACTTCTCGTCTTTTTTCTGATACTTTATCTGCTAAGAAACTATTATAACTATAATTATTGTCGACCACTTAAAGGCTACACACAGTTACTTGTCTAGCTTTCCAGAATTGGCATTTCCTTATTAGCATTGCAGTGAGATTCTGCTATAAATAATTTGCGACCACCAGTCTTCTTTAAGGCCATTTCAAGATTGGTTTTAATTTTTTCTCCTCCTCTGGTCTTTTTTATTGGTTTGACTCTTCAGAATGACAGTTTACCTACAAAAAAAGAGTTCCCTCTAAGTGTGCCACATTGCAACCGCAGTGTATTAGAGTAACTCATCAGGGTAACTTATGACTTTACCTTGTAATACAAAGTGTCTTGCCATTTTAGAATTTTGCCATTTCAGGTACAGCTTTTTGAACAAAAGTATACCATTGTCAACCTTAACAATATTAGTACAATTGCCTTTATTTCTTATTTTGATGAAGCCTGCATTACAGACTGTTTTATGGAGACACCTATATATCCAAAAAAACCTGTTCAGGAAAAGTCATCTGTTTCTTTTGGATCAAAAGCAGGTACTTTAGCAATTAATGGAACTTAATGTAGGGTAGTTTGTGTGTGTGTGTGTGTATAATAATTCTTAGCTACTGTAAATCAGTGAATAAAATTAATTTTCATGATAACTAGTATTGCTTCCTTTTGCAATGTTAAATATTGAACTATTTAATGAAATTATTTCTGAAGCTGATAATGTCTCTTAACTGCCTCCTAGTTATATATGTTATCCTTTTTTTGTAAATTATTTTTTTCAGCATATTTATTTGGTGTTCCCATAAGCAAGAATTCTGAATCACATACAATACACAGAAGTATATTAGATGGAAAGATGAGGGCCAGGGAAATTACCAGAGGTTATAGTCAAACTTAAGTGCAGTTGTATGACTATGAGGTAATTTTGATGGTCAGGAATGGAATTGTTAAACAAGTAGAAACTATTGCCTTAGCACATTCCTCTCTCCTTTGGCTATCAATTAGTTTGTGTTATCTTTTTTAACGCTAGCCACAGTCGTTATTTGAATGTGTAGTGGTCTGATAGGTGAAAATAATCTGTTTCGTTTCTGTTCTCTCTGTTTGTGGTTTCCATTTGCTTTCCTCCTCCTCTTTGCTTTTTTTAAACTTTTTTTTAGTTTTTGGGGGGCATCACTGCCCTCTGGTAGTCTTTTTAAACATTTTTAAATGTTTAAATGCTAATTAAATGCTAATTCTAGGTAATAACTAGAACATCCGTATTGTTCAAAAATTAAATATATATTTCAAAACCCTGGGAAACATTTCCTCGTACATTAGTTTCATTCAGCTCTTCTCTCTGAGTTTCTATAAGCAATGTAAGCATAAACACACATGGGTTCTTTTTCTGACCTTTTGTTGTAGTTTTTATTTTTACACAGAAACATAGACCATAGCTTACCCTACGCAGTGTTCTGTGCCATTTTCTTCTCACTTAACATTACATGAGTAATTTAAAAACTATTTGCTATAGAAGTCTTTATTAACAAAATTATCAAAATAGGAATTTATTTTTTCTTGGCATGTCAGTCATCTACAACTGTACACCTGTGCAGGCAAGGTTTTCATTCCTCTAACACTCCCCTCAAAAATTTTGTGCACTTTGACGTACACCACCTTACAGCGGCAGTTTGGGTATCCTTCAGGGAGGAACTTCAGTCGTGTTCCTTTTTAACTGTTCTTTGAGTTTGGAAAACTGTAGGACAGCTCATGCTCCATTAAAAAAAATGAGCAAGTATGTTGCTGTGAAGAAAACTCCTCTGCACAACTTGCCTGTTCTTTACCTCACCAATGAAGTTTCCAATTTTCTTAAAACGTCTTTTCTAATGCACTCCTGTGTCCTTTGAGAAAATCTGTCAAGATGCCCCCTCTGGAATGCCAAGCTATAATCATCATAACCTTCTGAGCTGACTGCTTAGCCTTCAATGTCACTACTCCGTAGAGCCCCCTGCAAGCTACTCTATTAAATGGCCTTTTTTTTTTTTTTACAGCATCCTAAGGAGACAAAACAAAACAAACTTGCCATCAAGTCCATTCTGACTCAGTGAATCTTACAGGACAGAGTAGGGTCTCTAGTGCATTTGAGGCTATAACTCTTTACAGGGGGAGAGACCATCATTTCATTTCATTTCTCCTGTTACCTTGCAATTAGCAACCCAGCTCAGAACCTGCTGTGCCACCAACGTTCCTCTTCAAGAGTAGAAGACAACTGTTTTACTCGGTGTGTGCAGCCATTCATTAACTACAGGGACATCCTTTCTTTACGAAATAGTGCATCTATAAATTGGAAACTTCACAGCAATGCTTTATGACTAATTCTCATACCTTGGAGACCTTTCTGTATCACTTAATAGCTCCTATATAGAGAAAATGATCTCACGGTCTTGCCTCTACTCCACTCCTATCCCCCAGCGATGCTTTGTAGACTGTGGCTTTACCTCCACATTCTTTTTCGCCCCTCTCATGTGATTTATGAGAGTTGGGATTGAGATCGACTGTGCACTAATTACAGGTTCTAAAGGTAGCGTGTGGATTAAACACTAGAAACCTAATTAATACAAATGGGGCTCTGAATTTGAGAAAGGTTCAAAATTAAACTTTGAGGGCTGGGCCCCGGTGGCGTAGTGGTTGTGCACAGGACTGCAGCCCACTAGGTTGGAGGTTCAAATCCAGCAGCAAGGCTGGGCCTCCTACTCCCACCACCAGAGGGCAGTGATGCCCCAAAAACAAACAAAAAAACCTTGAAATTTTATAATGTAGTGCTTGTAACATATGCTCTAACACTAGAATCTACATTTTGCAAATAAAGTCTTTGAAGTTTCCGTTGCTAAAGAATTCATTGTAGAAAGTGATCCATTATATCAGTAAGTTACCATTGTTAATTATAACTGTTTCGTGGAGTGTCAGTGCTTTAGAGTTTACAATGCCAGGAGACATTCATTAGTTCACAGGAAGGAAGTTGTACTTGTTCCGCTTTTGTGGGTTCTTCGCTCACTCATTTTGTTCTAATGTGGCTTAAATTCTTACCCAGGTTCTCCAGAGCTAGTTTTGGTGAGCCATGTAATACATCCTTGCCACTTCTATATTCGGAAGTATTCACAATTGAAAGATGCAACGCTATTAGAAAAGAAGGTGAATCAGATTTGCGACAACAGTTTACGTCTCAGTCCTTCGGATATCTTGGACCTAGGTAAAGAAATAATACTCCTAAACTAAAGTATCAATTTTGTCTAAATAGCATCATGTTTGGTCAACCCATATAGACTTTTTATAATCTGTATTAGTTCCGGCATGAAGCTAAGTATCGAAAATTGACTAAGGGATAAAACTGGCCATTGGCACCGTTTCAGAGAGTTAATTAAAACAGACATCACTATAGAGTGAGGGGGATTGTTTTTAAAATTATAAAATGTTTGATGAGTTACCTAGACTGCCCCTTTGTCTCCAGGGAAACCTGTACCCTCTAAAATAATAGTTTGATATGTTTCTTGCTCTCCACATACGGTGTTAAAGGAAGCTTTGAACACTGAAATGTAAGCTCCGTGGGGACAATGAGCTTTCAGCTAGCCAATTTTTATGAGCGCATCGAGAGATTGTACAGCATCCCCCTGTATATGATCAATGATCAAATCTTAACCAGCGTTCACTTCAAAACACAATTGGCTAGGCAGGAATTCCTGGTGGCTAGTAAGCCCACTCGATTATAAAACTTAAAAACACTATATTTGAGTAGTTAGATAAGGATTAACCATCAGGTCAGCAGTTTCCCTCCCACATTCAGCCCTCAGGAGAAATACGAGGCTTTCTACTCCCATGAAGATTTCTATAACCTTGCAGACATAATGACCCCCGGCAATTCTATTCTTTCCTATAGGGCTGCTCTGAGCTGGTATTGACTCGATGGCAGTAAAACTACTCGGGTTTTCCTCAGAGGTCTTCTAATTATGCTGTATGATTTGGAATTAGGATTTCAACCTCTTTGGGCCTTTTTGATCCTAGTTAATAATTTTTAATCCATTTGGTTTTATGTAATCCATCCAGAAAGCCTATCTCCATTGCTAAATCCTTAGTTCATCTTCCCCCTCCTCTGAAGTTTATTTTAATTAATGTTGGCTTTTCCTTATTTTTCCAGCCTACATTACAGCTTCCTTTATGCTACCACAACATATTGCCAGTTTAAAGACATATCTATATGTGTGCATGAGGAGAGAACCTTCATGGTGGCAAATACAGTGGATTACCTCATTTACCTGTTTCTTTTCCTTTCTGGAACTTTTTCATGGTAGAGCAGCCTCATTCATCTGTGCTAGTATGGTTCATAAAACATGTAACTGCTGACTTTATATCTTCTGTATTTTTTATCTCCCCATTAGTTCATTAGTTTATGGAATAAAAATATAAATATTGGGGTATTTAGCTAAGGGTTAAAATGCCATTCTTATGCCACTTGGCACAATATTATACGATTGATAAGGAAAGTAAAATGTCTTAAGTAACACACCCTGGTGGCACTTTGGTTAAAGCACTTTGTGCTAATCAAAAGGCTGGTGGATCAAACACACCAACTGCTACTTAGAGGAAAGACGGGGACGCCTGGTTCCATAAAGGTGTACAGCCTTGGAAAGCATATGGGGCAGTTCTGCTCTCCTGTAAGACACTGAGTTCGAGTTGACCCAGTGGCAGTGAACATGGGGGTTTGGGGAAGTGGTAGAACTAATGTGCATGTCTGTGTTTGTAAATTGCACTTATTAGGTGTATGGCCCCTTAAACGTTGACCATGGCTTACCTCATTATTTAGGTACAAGAATATTTGCCAACAGTGTTGAAAATGGAATGTGGTGTCGAGGAATGATCACTGAATTAATTCCCATAGAAAAGAAAGACATTGGGAAACCGGGGAGCCCAACCAAGTGCTCAGTCTGTGACGTTGCACTACTGAGAATATTTATGGTGGATTTTGGAAATTCTGAAGTCTTCATTGTTTCTGGGTATATGTTTTACAGTTTCTCTTTCTGGCCTGTTTCCAAGCAGGGGTAGGAGGGGAATTTATGGGATAAAGGCAATTAGAAGAAAGTAGAGAGGAGTAGTTTATTTAATATTTCCCTTTTCAAGTATTTATTATTTTCCTCTGAGTTTGTTTTGCTAAATAAATAAATTAATGTATCCGTGCTAATAGATGAGAAAATTGGGAAAAGTTTTTAAATATACTTTAAACAAGTATTATTTTACTGTGAAGCAGTAAAACAGTTCACAGAACAAAGACAGTTCTTTGAAATAAAATGTTATAGTTAGGGCTGAGCCCCGGTGATGCAAGTGGTTGAGTGCGGCCCATGGGCTTGGTGGTTCAAATCCAGCAGCAGCTCTTAAGAGCAACACTGGGTAGCGCCCACGATCACCAGAGGCAGTGATGCCCAAATCAAAAACAAAACACAAAAAAAAATGTTATAGTTAGCTACAGGATTACTGCGTTGTTTATTTTTATTGGATTTCTGTCACTATTAGTGCATGTTAAAGTGGTATAGTGTCAAACTCTTAAGTATTTAAAAAATATTTCTCTCAGACTTCTTTGAAAATAAAATAAACCAAAAATGTTTCTGTTCTAAGATCTAGTATTAGCCATCTCATGATCACTTTTTGTAATGGCCACATTATAAATTAATAGATGTATATTTGGGGCTTTGTCATTTCCATTGAGTTTAAGCTGAAGGGACTATTAAAGAGAATTCTGAGTCCGATAGCTGTTAGTTAATTTTACAGATAACATTATCATAGGCTAAATAAAACTAGATTATGTCTTATGTCGGTCCTTAAGCGACAGATAATAGATTGTACTTGGCTGCTAACCTAAAAGTTGGTTCAAAAGCCATTCAAACGTACCACCAAAGGCCTGGCAATACAGGACATGTTTTTAGTAAGGTTACAGCCAATGACACTCAGAGCAATTCTACTTTTTTGCGGGGTGGGGGAGGGATCACTGCCCTCTGGTAGTCGTGGGAGCTACCCAGCCTTGCTCCCAGAGAGCAGCTGCTGGATTTGAACTCCCAGGCCATTGGCCCGCAGTCCCGCACTCAACCCCTACGCCACCAGGGCTCAGCCTAGCAATTCTACTTTGTAACACAGGGAGGGAGCCCATAAGTCAGATTTGCTCTGTGGCAGCTAATACAACAGTAATGAAGTATGAATTCGAATATAATGGAGAATATATTTAGAGATACATAGCTTTTATGGGGAACCCAAGTTCAGATTTGAAGTATTATTCTCACCAAATAATATCTTACTTCCTCCTAGAACTAGTAAGACACCTGTGAGACGAGAACACATTGCTGAGCAGCACAGAGTTCTAAGCAATCTCTGCCTGGTTCTAAGAAAGCCTGACTCCTGTGTTGAAGAGATGCTGAAGGACATCCAGCCGTTTGCCCTGGCTTGCTCACTGAAAGACATTGTACCGCCAAATTCAGTAAGTGCAACTTAAATTACTTCCTCTTTGGAGACTGAATATTCCAGTTTGGGCAAAGTGTTTTGCTATCAGATGGTGAGTTTATACCCACAGCACTAATCCTCTGGTTACATACATTTGTTATTCTATACTCTGGTGCTTTTCAGCTGTAGCTTCTTCAAGTAGAAATAATCTTAACAGGAAATTGAATTGAATAAGCAAATACCAAAATAATTGGTAAATGAACTATCCAAGTAAAGCACTAGTTTTTGAAGTCACAGAGAAATAATTTTATATATAGTAGGGCATATTCTCTATTTCCCTGGCACTTTGTCTATTACCCCACACTGCATTATTTTTTGTATCTCTTATGAGTCTCTCTAGCCTGGCAAGATCCAGATCTCCTAGCAGCCAGGAATTATGTGTAAGACTAAATGTTAAATAGCTATATTATTGTAAGTCCTGAGGAAGCAATTATTTGGTGTCTAATCATTGAGTTCTCAACACTTAGACCATAGTAGACATTCGACAGATACTTTAAAAATGAATAAATGAGTGAATAAAAATTAGAAAGAAGGAAACAAGAAAAAATTATTAGCAGTGGTGTTTTTTCTCAAGTTGCTGAGATCCTGTTTCTTCATGAAATTTTGCTTTTATCCTTTTACCAAAGGTGCCCTGGTGGTACAGTGGTTAAGTGGGAGACTGTCCTTCAAAAGACGGGGGGTTCAAACCCACCTGTCTCACAGGACAGAGCATGAGCACATAGGGAATTCGAGGGGGTAGCTCTGCCCCTTTGTAGAGGGTTACTGGGACTGACTCACCTGTTGTGCAGGGCATGCACAGCAACATGCTTTCCTGCAATTTCTATACTGAGTAGGTTTTACTTTTATAACCATAAGAACATTAGAATGGATTCTTGTTATTACTGTTTTTAAGAAATGTGTCATTAATGTTGAAAAGGTCCATATTTAAAATTTTATTTTTGAATGGGTACATGTTTTTCTTATTGCTGAAAGTCACAATATGCCTCAGATATTGCCAGTAACAGACATTAGATAAACTGATGATGATTATAAATATCATGATTTATTACATGGATTCCATTATATTTTAAAAAATATCTTTTTAATTTTCATCCTTAAGTGGCAAATGTGTGTTCACATTTAAGTAAATGTGTCTTATTTAATTTTTTGTAATCATTTTAATATTCTAAAGTAAAACTAAATTCTGAGGTGAAATGCTTATGGACACCTTGAGAATGTTTCTAAAACCAAAGTATAGTCCACAGATTGTCCATACTTAAAGACTGCCATTAGGTTTGTGACCTCAGATGCTTTCTTAATGTCTATGGTTCATTTAGTGCCTTTGCACAAAGTTTCAGATTGTGGTTGGTATGAAGCTAAAACTCCTAGAGCATTACAGTGGTAGAGCTAATTTTAACTATGACCCCTTTTGAATTTCACGTTTTTCAACAGAATAAAGGCTGGGGAAAAGAAGCTAACATGGAATTTTTGAACATGGTAAATAACAAGGCTGTTTTAATGAAAGTTTTCCAAGAGGAACATGGGATGCTCATTGTAGACCTACAGAAACCACCAGCAAATAGAATAAGCAGTGATATGCCAGTGTCTCTCAGAGATGCTTTAGTTTTCATGGAACTAGCAAGGTAGGAAATTTACCAAAACTTAAATATTCCTGGGGCTTATAGGTATAAATTAGGATAGCAGATTTTGCCTTTAACATTACTACACTATGAGGTTAAAAATATTGTTATCAGAGATACTAAAAAGAGTTTACCTTTTAACACTGTATCTAAATATTGTGGTTCAAGGAAAAGGTAATTCAACATAGAAAATATTTGTGGGTATTTGGGGATCCTGTGTAACTTGACAAGCAGCTGTAGTAGGGTCTTAAGTATTAGAATTTTATAATTTCTGGTTTATATATCTAGCCTTGAGAATGAGTTTATGATTAATATCTGTCTACATTACTTATCTAAAATTCAGGTAACTATCTCCTAAGGTCCCTCTACCTTAACCCCACTCCCTAGTCTCTGATGAATTTGGTAACTCAAGAAAACCATTAGTTTGGGTATGTAAGTAATGGAAGACCCTAATATTCTGCCCTGGAAATTATCTAGTGGGTTCTAATCTAGAGAAATAGGCTCAGAGTTTGACTGAATCTCCTAGATCAGTAGTAGTTCTCAATCTTCCTAATGCCACAACCCTTAAATACAGTTCTTCATGTGGTGGTGACCCCCCCAAACCATAAAATTATGTTTGTTGCTACTTCATCACTGTCATTTTGCTACTGTTATGAATTGGGTGGCCCCTGTGAAAGAGTGGTTCAATGCTCAAAGGAGTCGTGACCCACAGGTTGAGAACTACTGTCCTAAATGCTACCACCATACATCATGGTGGCACAGTGGGAAGCCTTCCGCTTAGCACCAATTCAAGCTGGTGATACAAGCTCTCCTGTGAGGAGCACGGTAGGACTGACGGCTTCCGTACGGATGACAGAAACTGTAGAGGACAGTTCTGTGCTGTCTTGACACTGATGACTAGTCATAATTGACTAACTAGAAATGTGTTTTTGTTTTAGACTCTTAACAAATTCAAGCAAAAGATAGAGAAACAGCTATGGATCTGAGGATAACATATATATGTCTAGCTTTAAAATGTCCTGACACAAATCTTAAAAGAGTTTTAAGTTTTGAGACCTGACTTCGTATTTAATCTGATTTGATAATCATGAGAAATGTGGAAGTAAGAAGAAAGAAACGGCTACAGTTCTAGGAGTACTGTGGGTAGATAATTAAGTATATGGGCAAGAGCTTTCTGCAGTTAACTCAGAAGAGAGACTTTGAGAAAATGACTTTTGCTCATGATTTAATTATGCTTTTAATTAGGTTTAGGTCACAATCACCAAGAAGTTATGCTGAAAATACTATGACTTTATATTATAATCCACCTATTTTGCCAAGTGAAATGACAAATGTGGCAGTTATGGTTTGTCATATAAATAGTCCTAGTGATTTCTATCTTCAGTTGGTAAGTACATTGTGTTCCTTTGAGATATAATAATTTTAAGTAGACATGTATAATGGAAGTGAATACCCACTATGAATTATAGTTAATGCAAACACACCACAATTAACCTTCTGTACACTTTTTTTTGTTGTTTTATTTTTTGGGCATCATTGCCTCCTGGTGGTGAGAGTAGGAGGCCCAGCCTTTGCTCCTGTGGAGCCGCTGCTGGAATTGAACCTCCATCCCAGTAGGCCACAGTCCCACACACAACCACTACGCCACAGTGGCTCAGTCTGTATACTTTTTTTAAGAATTTAACTTTATTGTGGTAAAATTTATATAGCAAAACATTTTCCATTTTAACAGTTTTTAAATGTGTGAAATTCAGTAACCTATATTAATCTTGTATTTTCAGTCATGGCAGTCCATTTCCACAAGTCTCTTACCACCTCAAACAGTAACTTGGTGCCCTTTATGCAATAACTTCCAACCCTACCCCCCTTGGTTATTACTTATAAACTTCAACCTCTCTCCTTTTGACTGTTCTAGCAATTTGTGTAAGCAGAGTCCTACAATAATGTTTTCAAGGGCCATCTGTGCTATACCATTGATTAAAACTGTACTTCTCTTTATGGTTGAATAATGTCCCATCGTATAGACGTACTATGTATTAGCCATTCCTCTGTTCATGACACTAGGGTTGTCTCTGCTTTTTGGCTGTTGTGAATAATGCTATAATGAACATTACTGGAGACCATGCTTTCAAGCTTTTGATGTCTATGTCTAGGATTGGAATTGCTAGAATTGCATTACTGTGTAAGAAACCACCAAATTGCTTCAGCATCAATGATAGATGAGAGATCTAATTTCTTAACATCGTCTCTAACACTTGATTTTCTGGTGTAGTCACCCTTACAGTGAATTTAATTGGCATTTCTCTTAATAACACTAATGAGGTTGACTATCTTTTCTTGGGCTCACTGGCCACTTGTATATCTTCTTTGTGGAAATAGCTATGCAAATCTCTTGTCTATTTTTACTGGAGTGGTTTAGCTGTTGGATTGTTTGGGTTCCTTATATTGCATGGATATTACACCTTTGTCAAATAAATGACTCCCAAATAGGGTTTCTCATTCTGCACACTATCTCTTTACTTTCTGATAAGATCTCTGACAGGCAGAAGTCCCACTTTTGATGAAGTCCCTATCTTAGTTCACTGCTGCTGCTGTAACAGAAGTACCACAAGTGCTTGGTTTAAAAGAGATTTATGTTCTCACAGTGCAGGACGCTAGAAGTCCAAATTCAGAGCCCTGTCAGAAGGCTCACCCGGTGTCGACATTGAAGACTCTTAATTCTTTCTGCTTTTGTGGTTTTGACCTTCCTCAGTACTGTGGCAATCTTTATATGTCATCAGCCTTCCCCCATTTGTGCTTCTTTCTGTAACTAATCTCTTTTTATAACTCCAAAGTGACTAGATCTATAATACACCAGCACTGATAATGACCTTGTGAAACCAGCATAGAATACCCTGCTTCCAGATAAGGATTACGTCCACATGGAAAGGAGTTTAAGATTCCAAAACATGTGGTGGGGGAGGGGGACACGTTTCCATCATAGTCCATTGATCTGTTTTGTCTTTTACTGCTCATGCTTCTGGTGCTATATATGAGTTCATTTTCAAAAGCAAAGTCTTGAAACTTTGCCCCTGTGATTTCTTCTAAAATTTTCTTAGTTTTGATTCCTAGATTCAGATCATTATTCCATTTTGAATTAACTTTTATGTATAGGCTGATGTATGAGTCCACCTTTATTCTTTTGCATGTGCAGTTCTAGTTGTCCCAGCTGAAAAAGCTGTTCTTTCCACACTTAATAGACTTGGCACTCGTGCCAGAAATGAGTTGCTCATAAATGTATAAATTTATTTCTGGATTCCCAGTGTTTGTGTCTCTTGTGCCAATACCCTTCTGTTTTGATTACTGTAACTCTATAGTACCTTTAGCACTGGAGAAATGTTAATTTTTCTTACTTTTTCAAAATTGCCTTGAATATTCTGGATCCCTCATAAGCCCATATAAATTTGAAGAATAGCTTTTCTAATTTCTGGAAAAAGACTATGGAGATTTTTATAGGGATTGTGTTGAATCTCTGAATGCTGTATATACTATCACCAGCTTACAACTATTGCCTATTAAGCAGTAAGCAAATGGTGCCATAGGGGAACAACTAGGGAATTAAACAAGGAGGGTATAGAGCTCCTGGGGTGTTCGAGCAATAGCCGTCTAGCTGAGAAGAATTATTAAGAGGCAGAAGTACAGTGAGTGTGATGGTGGGCCAAGAGGAAGGTAAAAGGAAACAGGGACGATCGAGGAAGCAAGTCTATGCATAGAGGCATAAACATAGGTGTGTACAAATGTAAATACATTAAGACATAAAAATAGTGGTAGCGGCCTATGTACATATTCTTATATGACAGTATGCTGAGGCAGTGGATGGACTTCAGGCCTCTGTTCATACCCTCCCTCAATTCAAGAACTCTTTGTTCTAACAAACTATCATTCTGTGATGCTTACTGTCCCGGCACAATCACTGAAGACAAAATGGGTGCATAAGCAAATGTGAAGAAAGCAGATGGTGCCTTACTATCAAAAGATAAAGTGCCTGGGGTCTTAAAGACTTGACGTTAAACAAGCAGTCATTTAGCAGAGGAAACAAGACCACATGGACGAAGCACACTAGCCTGCGTCATTATGAGGAGTTGTTGAGACCAGGTAACAGGCATCAGAGGACCCATAGCAAACAACCAACCAAAAAAATCCACATTGTTGAGAACAGGGGATGGGGGCGGGGCCAGAGCAGAGACCCAAAGCCCATCTCTAGACAATGAGACATCCCCTCACAGAGAAGAGATGAGTCAATCAGGGCAAAGTAAAGTACGATGAAACACAATATTCCTCTGGTTCCTTGAGGCTTTCTCACACCCCACTCTCATTACCCCCAGTGCTGCCTTTCACTTCGGGTTAGACTGAAGCATGTGCACATTTACTTATAAGACATAAGAGCTCACAACACAAGGAATTCAGGAACGGTAGTGGGAATAGCAATACCAGAAGGGTATGGGGAAGGCAGGGAACAAAAGGGGAGGAAGAGGGAACCAATCTCAGTGATCAACACACAACCACACACATACCCTCCAGGGGATGAACAACAGAAACCATGGGGAAAGGGAGACAGTGGTCGGTGTAAGATAAGAAAATTTATAATTCATAAAGGGGTTATGGGGGGTGGACAGCTGATACCAAGGGCTCAATCAAAAGCAAATGTCCAGAAAAGAATGATGGCAACATATATACAAATATGCTTGATATAATTGATGTATGGACTGTTACAAGACTTGTAACAGCCCCCAATATAATCTTTTAATTAACAAATATATATTAAACCACACTATCCATGAACATGAAATTTCTCTCCATTACTTTAGGTCTTCTTTAATTTCTCTGAGTATTTATTACAGTGTTCAATAAAAAATTATTTAATATTACTAACTTTATTCACAGGTAAGCTAGTTAAGGTTTATTGCGCCAACCTGGCCGATAAACACATGGGATTAATTGAAGAGTGGAGAGATAAATGTCTCGGTGAGCCTCACCTTTCTAGTTCTTGGGTCTCTTGCTTTCTGATGGTCTGATCAAGGTGCAGCTGCCTTAGCCAGTTCCCAACTTCAGCCAGCAAGACTCACTTTCTGTAGTCATCCCTGAGGAAAAGCCACATGGACCTACCCTGATTCAGCCCTGAGTATAGGATCAGTGTTGTGGAGACCCCTGTCAGTGCTGAGTTGTTTACACACTCACTGATTCAACTTTCCTCCAGCATTCAGCATCATTGCACATGTTTTGTGAGATTGAGGAGCACTTTGTAGTTTGGTGTTGGACATATGAGCTAATGTTGGACTTAAGGGCAATAGGTCAGGATGCTTTCTTTTTTAAAAAATATTTTTTATTAGTTGGGATTTTATATATCATTTTATATCATTCCTTATTTCGTTATTTTTCCCCCCTGTGGGCATCACTACTCCCTGGGGGAAGTAGAATGCTTTCTTAATGTACACTTACCCTTTATCTAAAATGCTGTCTTATACATATGACTTCTGTGGATTTTTCCTAGTTTGTAGCCTACTACAATAGGCATGTTATTCTTTTAGATGGTATCAAAATTAAATTGAGGTTTTTTTATGTGGATTTTCCCTTTTTAAATTATTATTTTATAAAGAAATTTTTATGTGTTGACCTTAAACCCTAAAACTTTGCTGAACTTATATTGTAGCCCTAGTAACCTCTTTGTTGGTTATTTGGTAATATGTGGATACATACATACATACACTGGTGTGTGTGTGTGTGTGTGTATGTATGTATGTATGGGTATCCACTCCCCCCAAAAATGATGTTCATTTGTTTTTGTTTTTTTATGGGAGATAGTGTATTTGAATGGGGCTAGTATATTTGGAGTTCATTCTACCAGGTCAGACTGTTAACCAAATTTTATATTCGGGGATTCTGAAAAGATAGCACAGGAGTGTGTGACAAAAAAGCTCTAATTTGTGGCAGACGGGACTGGTTTTCTTTTTTGTTTGTTTGTTTTTGTTTTATTTTGCTTTTTTGTTGTTGTTTTGTTGTGTGTGTGTGTGTGTGTGTGTGTGTGTATGGCATCACTGCCCTGGTGGGAGTAGGAGGCCCACCCTTGCTCCTGGAGAGCTGCTGCTGGATTTGAGTCATCCCTGTGAACCGCAGACCCGCACACAACCACTAGGCCACCAGGGCTCAGCGGAACTGGTTTTCTAATCATGAAATGCACCTGCTCATGCAGCCATCTCAGTGCACCAGTTTGAAGCAAAGACCGCATTCCTCTCTTACCCCACCCGTCTTACTCACCTGACCTTGCTCCGTGCCACTTCTTTTTATTTCTGTGAGTGAAGATGGACATGAAGTGACAGTATTTGACAACACAGAAGAAGTGAAGAAAAAAAAACAAGGGAAGTGCTGTCAGCCATCCAAACAGATGAGTTTGAAAAATGTTTCCAAGAACGGAATAGCACATTTAACTAATTATTAATTGTAATGGAGCGTACTTTGAAGGTGACAAGGTTGTTATGTAAAAAAAAGTTAAATACATAGATTTGAAAAAATCTTTTTTTTGAGGGGGTGCCCCTTTATATGTAGTACAAAGTATTGCTGAACAATCATAGAAGTCTTTATGAAACATAAATAGTAAATGTGCTATTGTCTTGTAACATTCTTCATCTAGTTCTATACATGTCTAAATGTAGTATTTCCGTGTCTCTCAAACTTCTCTGAAGAATTCTGCATTCTTTGATTTCCTCACATCAAAAATGTGGTTTTGGCATCCTTGAGGAACTCAAACTGCATTTCTTTTCAATGTTCCTTGAATTTTGACAAAAGAGGAGTCTAAAGAGACAATCAAGATGTAACAGGGCTGGATTTCCCAATGAAATTCTGTGATACACCCCTTGCTTCCCTTGAAAAATGAACAAAGGCAGCCTCATGATGGGGATCAGAAATTCTTAGCACTTTCTTGGGCCTTTTTCTCATTGGTTTTCATAAAGCCTCTTCATAGAAAGCTCTATCTGTATCCTGAATTTTTCAAGAAAATTTATCAGTATTCTTTTGGAATGTCAAAATACATATATACATACACCACATCTTCTCAGTTGACCTTTCTGCCTTGAATTTAACTGAACCAGCTGATCACCTGGCAAATCGCTTTGATTCTATTTTTTAAGGCACCCTAACAGTACTATTCGGCTGAAAAATAACAATCATGAGGATGATGCTGTATGGGCAGTGGTTCATTCTGTTGTACATTAGGTGATTAGAACAAATGTGAAGGCATCTAACAACAATACTTAGAGACAAGAGCGTTACTGAGGAAACGTGTCTGAAACTGCCCAGTGACGGCAGAGAGATGCTTACAGAGCCCCATGTATGCATGAACTGGAACCCTGGTAGCAATACTTTTTTATTTACCTTGGTGTACATGTATGTAACATCTTTTAGTTTTCCACAAATTCATGTATATCCTCATGCATGTATATCAAAAGGAAGGAGAAAAAACTATAATTGCGTATGTATATTTGCTTCTCTCCAACTTGAACAGCTTTTATCCCTTTTTCTTGCTTTGAGTATATCTTCCAGTACAAAGTTAAATAGTAAAAAAGTTTTAATGACCCACTGCCATCAAGTTGATGGTAAGCATAACAACCTTAGGTAGGGTTTCCAAGGATTTAACTCTTTACTAGATAGTCTCAATTTTCTCCCACAGAATGGCTGTTGGTTTTGAACCACCAACCTTGCAATTGACAATTCAACACTTACAGTACTGTACTACCAGGGCACCTTACAAAATTGAATAGCAGTGGTAAAATAGAGTGTTGTTCGTGATTTTAGTGGGAATTTCCTTTCTAGTTCATTGAATAGTTTCACCACGAAAGATAATTGGATTTTATCAAATGCTTTTTGTACATCAGTTAAGATTGTGGGTTTCTTTTCGTTAGTTTTCTTAATGTGTATTGCATTAACAAACAAATCTGTGATTGGGGAAGTACAGCTGGAATGTTCATTTGAAGCAAGGATGGCAGAACTCTCTCATGGACTTTGGACGTGTTCTCAGGAGGGACTAATCCCTGGAGGAAGACATTGTGCTTGGTAGAGAGAAGACTGTCAGCAAGATGGATTGACACAATGACTGCAATAATGGCCTCAAACATAACAATTGTGAGAGAAGTGTAGCTCTGAGCACTGTTTCAGTCTAACTGCAAGGCCACAGTTTGAAACCACCAGCTACTCCCTATCAGAGAAACAGGACTTGCCATTCCCATAAACAGTCCCAGTCTCAGTCTCAGGGCTGAGCCCCAGTGGTGTAGTGGTTGGGTACTGGACTGTGGCCCACTGGCTTGGTGGTTCAGATCCAGCAGCAGCTCTCCAGGAGCAAGGCTGGGCTTCCCACTCCCACCAGAGGGCAGTGATGCCTACACAAAAAACATACACACACAAAAAAAACACACACACTCACACACACACACACACACACACACACAAAGCAGTTACAGTCTCAAAAACTCACAGAGGCTTTAACCTGCCCTTGAAGGCCACCAGCGTTGACTCAATGGTTGAGAGTTTGGTTTTGGTTTGAGTGGCAATGCCACCTAACAACTGCAATGATAAAGTAACTGATTTTCTTATACTGAACCAACCTTGTATTCCTGGAATAAATCTCATTTTTTTATGGTTTATAATTCTTTTAAATATACTTAGGTTCAGCTTATTAATATTTTGTCGAAACTTGAGGCTTTTGCATCTATATTCATAAGAGAAATTGTCTTTTAAAAAATGTTTTCTTATGCTGTCTTTTTCTGGCTTTGAATCAGGGTATGCCTTGTCAAATGGAAAGACATAAGTAGTCCCACCTCTTCGATTAGGAAGAGCTGAAGAACAATTAGTGTTAATTTTTTAAAATGTTACTGCGGCCCACTGGGACGGAGGTTCAATTCCAGCAGTGGGGCTGGGCCTCCACTCCCACCACCGGAGAGCAGTGATGCCCAAAAAAAAAAAAAAAAAAATGTTTGTTAGACTTCTACAGTGAGCCATCTGGCCCTGGCCTTTTCTTTATAAGAGGCTTTTGATTTCCCTGATGAACCTCTTCATTTTTTATGGGTGTGTTGATGTTTCTTTTTGTGTCAATTTTACGTAGGTCATGTGTTCTTAGGAATTTGTGTATTTGATCTGCATTATTAATTAGCATACAATTCTTATAGTGTCTTATAACCCTTTTTAATTTTGATAGGGTTGATAGTAATGTGTCCATTTTATTTTCTTATTTTAATTACTTGCATATTTTTATTTTGTTGTTTAAAGTTTTTTGATTTATTGATCTGTAGAAACACTAAATTCTAGTCTACTTTTTCTATCTTTAAAATTCTGTTGTAATTATTTCTTTTATTCTGATATTTTTGGACTTTGTTTTCTTTTTTAGTTCTTCATGTTCTAAAGTGACAATTTTTAATTTAATGTGGGCATTTATTGCTTTGTATTTCCCCTCTGAGTGCTGCTTTTGCTGAACTTAAATCAGTTTAACTACATTTCTGTGCTTTTATTTTCATTTGTATTTTCTGATTGCCCTTTTGTTCTTTTTGATCTTTTGGTTGTTTAGAATTGTGTTGATTCCCACATAATTGTGCAGTTCCCAGGTAACTTTCTGTTACTGATTTCTCACTTCATTCCTTTATTGCTGGAGAAGATCCATTTTTAAATTCTCTGACCTAGTTCATAGTCTGTCTTTGAGAATGATCCATGTGGAAAGAGAGTATTATGTTGTCATGGCTGAGCGTGTTCTATTTCAAGACTGTTGAGTTGGTTTATAGTGTTCAGATCTTCTCTTTGAGTAGTGTTCTTACTAGATGTTTTACCCATTATGAAAGAATGCACTTAGATTTTTTTTGGCTGTAATTTTAGTGAAGCAGTTTTCTGGTTCATAGCAAATTGAAAGATTACATCATCTTGACAAATGAAATAATAATGGGAAGAACATTGAAAGACATATGTATGTTTTTCTTATTGAGGAAAACATTTAAAATAGAATACTTACCTTTACTATCTGAAATCACTTAGGACTAGCAAATCAAAATATGATTTAAAAAACAGGTTTATGATCACAATCATCTGAAAATGTATTCATCTAGAATTATGATCACTGGCATCTGAGAATTTATTCATTTTTTACTAGGTAGTTATCTAAATTTGAGGACCTAAGCATATTTATATTAAATACATTGAAAATTACCTTTTGGATGAGTGATTTGTGTGTTTGTTAGATGATATTCAGAACCACAATAGTTAATCCTCATGAACTCTATTTGTATTACTGTGTTATTTGAACTCATTCTTAAAGGTCTATCGCATTGATTCTATGAGAACAATATCATTAGCTCCATTGATCTTGCTTCAAGGCTCACAGATAGGAATGGTAGAACCAGGATTGGACTGAGCAGTATAGCTGTAGAACCTCTAGTTTTAACAACTATACTGTGTTCTCCAAATGAGTTGTGAAAATAACAACTTTTAAGTTTGGTAACTTAAAGTTAGGACTTGGGTTTTTTTTCCCTTTGTTGATTTTTGTTTTGTTTTGTTTTTTGCCCTTTGTTGATTTTTATATGATCTGTTTGACTAACCTGTCAATGGGAGAATATTAGTGAATTCTAAAAAAAATGTTTAGAACCTTTAAAGAAATATCTAAAGTAATTTAATTAAAACAGCAAGACAAATTCAGAAAAATTCCACTTCCATTATACATTATATTCGCAGAAAAGCAAAACCTTTCTTGGTATGATGAAATAAGCTTAAATATTTTGAATTTTAATAATTGATATTTAAAGAAGTAAGTGTGTGCCTTGCCTTTTAGAAGAACTATTTCAAGGTAACCAAACAGGCCCATTTCATCAGGGAAAACTTGATTTTCGGAATGCAATCAGTTTAGAAGCCATTGTCAACCCTACTAAAATGATTGTCTTAAGGAAGAAACTAGACATTTATTTGATGCTAGAATGGTAGCATGCTGATTACATGATGGCCACAATGAAAACTATAAATGTATAGTGAACAGATCAGAATCATGACCCTAATCCAGAAGTTGCCCATGGCATCTTGTTAGGGAGTTAACAAACATTGTACATTCAGTTATGCTACAGCTTAAATATTCAGAATCATTTCTAGAACATTCTCAGCAAAAAAAAAAATGTATAGCTCAAATCCGTCAGCTCTTTAGGTCTCCTTCTGACTGGGGAGAACTACAAGGACTGTGGCGTAGTTAGCGAAAGGCTGTGAGAGGGGGCGGTTACCTGTGGGCTGTGATGTGTGCTGTCAGCAGTTTGAAGCCAGCAGAAGCTCCACGGGAGAAAGACTGGGCTTTCTATATCCATAAACAGTTAGAGCCAGCCTCTGATTGATGCCCTTGGGCTTTATTATTGTTGTTTAGTAGAAGGATACACTAAACATCAGTATAAGGACATAACCACATGTGCAGAAAAAATGCTGGCTGGCTGTAGCAGGAGGACGATGCTAGATTTAAAATGTCGAAGTAATGTATAGTCTTGGCATGAATACTGAGTTGAGCCATCTAGGACAATCTAAATATGCTGAAGTGTGACTAAGAACACTTACTTAAATTTGAAAAGTGAGACTAGGAAAGTACAGGCTATTTAATGTGTATTACATGGTCTTATTTTTTTTTGAAAAACCAAAAGTATGCGGTGTGTATAAAAAAGATCTAGAAAGACCATATGTACTTGTGTAGAAGCTGAGGCTTCTCAGCACATTTTAATGCAGTTTTTGTGGTAAAATTAGGTGCCTCAGCTGATACTGGGTTCAACTTATACTCTAATTTATACAGTATATACATGATGGAATAGAATGTGATTTCTTTTGTTTTTGTTTTCTGCCTGTATTTTATATATTGCTTCTGTAATCAGAATATTTAAAAGTAACACAAGTTTATGTATAATTCCAGGTTTCTAAGGTTTCATAATTTTTGATGCATGCAGCATTTAAATTTTAAGTTGCTATACAACTATGCTCTATTCCTTTATTTCTTAGATAGACAGCCTGGATTTTTTGTTGCTATTAAAGACAATGGAGGAATTCTATAAAAGTGAAGATGAGGAAAACCTGGAAATCCTCTGTCCAGTTCAAGGTCAAGCCTGTGTAGCTAAGTTTGAAGATGGCGTTTGGTACCGAGCAAAAGTCATTGGTAGGAAAGTGCACACTGTTTCTACAGGAAAATGTTTATAGATATCTATCCCATCCTTTGAGTTGGTATAAAGTAAGCCTCAGAAGTAATGCTGTCCAATGTTAGCTTTGTGCTCTCGTCTGTCATTGGGAAGTTGGAGGTCATGTTGGGAGATAAGTCGAGCAGCTAAGAATCCAGCTGTAGAGCTTGTAGGACAAAGCAGCAGATGTTAGTGAGGAATCGTAACTGATTTCATGTCTGCCCCACGCCTTTTTGTTAAGATTCAAGCTGAAGATACAGTCTCTTGCGTACTCTCAGCTTTCCTTTGGAATTAATATAATCACCTTTTTCGGTCATTGCTTACTAACGTTAATTTCCTCAATACCTTTCTTTACATTTTGGATATCCTATTTAATCTTATTCATTTTTAAAATAATGGCATCAAAAAAGAGAATAGTAATGGTATCATGGGCAAAGGCAGGGAATGAAATTGGATACTTTCATGCTTCTAAATGCTGAAAGTACCATTTTGGGAGGTTTGAAGAGGAATTTGGGGGTACTGAAAGAAAAAGACATGCAAAACTTGCTCTTGCTTCCTCTAAGATCAATGGTCCCTTGTTTGGATAACTAGTAAATTGTTTTTTGTTTGCTTTGTAATATATATTTTACTTGGTATAAAATTAAATAGTAAAAAAAAATAATGAAAAGTTAAATAAGAGAAGAAAGGCTGACACACAAATAGTGATGAAAGGCTTATACACAAACACACAGTCCCCCACTTTGCTTCTGTCTCCCTTTTCCTTCCTCAAAAGCAATGGCTTTCCATTCTTTTAGCCTGTATTGCATACCTATTTCATTTCTTCTGGAAGAAAGATAAGGATTTCTACTCCCATAAAGAGTTACAGACTGGGGACCCCACAGGGGAAGTTCTACCCTGCCTTACAGAGTCCCTACGAGTCTGAAACAATAGTAGCAGTGAGTTTGGAGGGTTTTTTATTTCTTCTAAATAATACGTATTACTTGATACTTTTATTTCAGATATCAACTATTGACTTAATTATTATAGATAGCAATTTTAGATCTCATAAAGCCCTTCTGGCCTCCTCTCCCCCTCCCACCTTATAGTTGATTAGCAATTTTAATTAAACCATTAGTCTATTTAAATATTTTCCCTGCTAGGATAAAGTATACCTAGTGCAATTATCTTTTGAGGTAATTTTTCAATATCTCACATATTTCATATTCTTCTCATTTATGACTGTATTTTTCCATTGTTTCAAATCATTTTCTTCATTACTAGACTTTTCACATAGCTTAGCTCTAATTTTAACTTATTTAACTTGAAAAATCCATTCTATCCATCTAATCCAACTAGATTGTTTTCCTGCTAGGGAAAGTATTCGTTTTTCTGCAAATTTCTTTCACTTGGCAATACACTTTGTTGTTCTCCAGTTAGATATCTTAATTTTCTGAATCCTTTAATCCTTTCAGATTACTCCTATAATTTGATGGAGCCATTTTTTCAGTAGTTCTTCCAAAGGGATGGAGGGAGGGAAAGCAAGAAGTTGGGGGCTGGGGGATGTAGTAAAATACATGTAACTAAAATTTTACCGTTTTAGTACTTGCTACTTAAGTATACTATACAATACTAAGTGTTCCATCCATTCACCATGTGCAGTATCACCAATATCTATTTCCAAGTTTCTCATCATCACCTCCCAAAATGAATTCAGTACCCCTTAAGCATGTATCTCTCCATTTCCTCCTCCCCAAGTCCCTGCACTAGTAACAAACCTGTTTCTTTGCATTTCCCTAATTTAGACATTTCATATCAGTGGAATTATGTGTCCTTTTGTGTCCTTTTAATTGCTTGGCATAATGTTTTTTAAATTCGTCCCTGTCAATAGCTATGGATGTTTTCTTAGTTTATCCATTTTTCTTCATGGGTGAATAATATTATATTGTATAGACAGAGCACATTTGTCTATTCAATTTGTGAGCCTTGGGTTTTCCACCTTTTGGCTACTACAAATAAGGTTACAATGAACATTACTATCAAGTGTCTGTGTTGGTGTGTGTTTTCAAGTCTTTAGGGTATATACATGAGTTTTCAAGTCTTCAGGGTATATACATGTGTGTCTTCAAGTCTTTAAGGTATATACATAGGTGTGGATGGTTGGGTCTTAGAGTAATTCCATGTTTAATTTTATTGCTGCTGCTGATGAATACATACAGAAAAACATACACCAATTAATCAAGTTTGATATGTGTACAGTTCAATGACATTGATGATATTCTTCAAGTTGTGCAACGCCCTCACCCTCCTTTCTGTTAGTTGTTCCTTCCCCATGAACATAGACTTACTGCCCGCGAAGTTTCCTTTCTACAGTCCTGGTCGGGGAGTGGGTGAAGCATTGGTCTGTGAACCATCTGTTCAGCAGTTTGAACACATCAGTCTCTCTGCAGGAGAAAGATGAGACTTTCTATTCCCATAAAGACGTGCTCTCATAGACCCACAGAGATCGCTCTACGTCCCATCAGGTTCCTCTGAGTCAGAATCTATTCCCCGAACTATCCTTTTGAGTTGCTGTTCACAGTTTGATCCCATAGAGATAGCTCTTAAAAGAGCTCAGTTTTCAAGTAGACATGTACTAATTAAGCTCAATTATTTGGGGTTTTTAAGACAATGTAAGGTATTTTTTGTGTAAGGTTTGAAGCTTATCTCAGGGCAAATTGTTTTGGTTTTCTTCAGCCTCCATAACTCTAGGAGATCTGGATTACATGAAAATGTGAATTTCTGATCAGTGTGTTCCCTATTTTGATCAGAATTCTTCTATGGTTTCTTTGATCGAAATTTCAGTCTTGGTAGCACCATCTAGTTTCTCTGCTCTTATGGCCAGGGGTATGATGGTAATTATTAAGGTAATGATGAGTAAGGTAGTACCTTCTTTTACAGTTCATGATGGTAACTACATAGCCTTCCTCAGTTCCTCCAGGGGAAAAGAAATCAGTAGCTGCACCTTGGATGGTCACTGCAAGCTTCTAAGACCATGGGCTACTACAGTAGGGTATAGAATAGAAGCACCAAACAAACGAAGCTAATCAACCTGTATCTCCCTTGTAACCGTCAACCTAATCTACTTTTAAATCTGATGAATCACAGAACTGTTTTCCATAGAAATGACACAATTTTGTGTTTTTCCTAGCAATACATAAGTGGTAGGGTTTATCCACAGCCACATAATTTGCATTTCCCAAATAAGAAATCAAGACACCTGGATGGCATAATGCTCAGCTGCTAAACATAAGGTTAACAGATCAAACTCACCCAGCTTCTGTGCAGGATAAAGATCTTTCATTCTGCTCATGCAGATTACAGCCTAAAAAAACAACTTTATGAGGAAGTAGTATTTGTCATATGGGGTTTCTATGGATCAAAAATCAACTCTGCAAATGTTTGTGTATTGCCCCCCCCCAATTTTTAAATTGTTTTGTTGATTCTTTTGTTGTTGAATTATAGGAGTTGTTCAGGATGTTAAATTGTTGTCATGTATGAGGGAGCTTCAAAAAGTTCATGGAATGGGGCTGAGCCCCGGTGGCATAGTGGTTGTGCGTGGGACTGTAGCCCACTGGGCCGGAGGTTCAAATCCAGCAGCAAGGTTGGGCCTCCTATTCCCACCACCAGAGGGCAGTGATGCCCCCCCCCTCCGAAAAACCAACAAAACAAAACAAAAAATTCATGGAAAATTTTTGTTCTCTTTTCATTCCATTTTTGCACAAACTTTTTGATATCTCCTATATATGGGTCCCAAGTTAGTTTCCAATTTCTAAGTTCTCTCTTTAATTTGTTGATAAAATTATTTGTTACACAAAAATATTTAATTCTGATGAAATAGAATCTACATTTTTCTTTTGTTGCTTAGACTTTGGGTGCGATATCTTTGATTCATTGCCCAAACCAAGATCTTACAGCATTCCCTCTCTATTCTCTTGCATGTTTTGTGATGTTAGTGCTTATATGAGGGGGCTTGAAAATGTTTGTGGAAAACTGAAGTTAAAAGATACAGGAATTTTGCCCCCAACGTGTTGAAATTCCCTTGTATTTAGATTTTTAGCATGTTGAGATTTCCTTGTATTTAGATTTTTGATCCACTTTACATACAGTCGAGGTAGGGTTCCAAGTTCATTCACTGACATGAACAAATCCAATTAAGACTGTTCTTTCCCCACTAAATAGATTTAGCACCCTTTAACGGTCAGTTTTTCAGAGATGTCTAGGCTTATTTCTGTACTCTCAATTCTATACCAATGGTCTCTATATACATATCATTTTACCCATATCATTCTTTTTTGATATCTGTGGATTTATTATAAGTTTGTAAATCTGAAAGTGTGAATTGCCTAGTGTGTGCTTCTTTTTCAAGGGGAGGAAAATTTTAAGATCTTTCATAACTATTAACCCTACCCTACTCCTTGAGAAACAATTTGAGTAAATAATGCACTTTCTGTTTTATCCCACATGTACTTACTTGTTTACTTTTTTATTTGTTTCTTTAAAACTTGTCATCCAAAGACTTCAACAAGTGTAAGACTAGTGGCATTGGTAGGGTTGAGAATAGCCTGTTACTCTTAGGGATTCCAGTGGACAAGGGAGATAATCCCCTGCCTCCTGGTCTCAAACCCGTAGTAGCACAATAGTTTCTCAGTTATTCCAGACATATGTAGCCCTTACAGGAGAAGACCCAGGTTGACGTTTCATCTTGAGTGTCAGTCCTGTTCTATCTGCTTTCACAATTACCAGATAGTGAGAATACCTGCAATTCCCCCCCGACCTGCACCCGCATATGTGCGCACATGCACGCACACACACACACACTGAAATTATGCCTCATGTGTTCATCTTTCAAAATGAAATTGATGGCAACAGATCTAGTGGTGCCGTACATGGATGTGCTGAGAAAGGCACGTATCCGCTGTATGTTTCAGGTATTACTGAAAGGATCAGTGTGTGATAGTTCTTGATCCAATGTCCATGTATCTAAATGCTCCAGTCGACCTCTGGTATTCTTTAAATGATAACGACTATACTGACCCAGAGTTCTGCCTGCTTGATTTCTCTGTTATCTCAAAAATCATGACAGTCAGACATTTCACAGCTGGATATTATTAATGACTTCAGTTTGATTATAAAGACTGAATTGCTTGTCTTGTTTAATCACTTTTGCTGATTAACAGTAGACGTTTTTAAGTGTTTACTCTGTGCCGAATGTTTTTGCAAAGTCTTTTAAATAAGTAAATCTTCAAAACATATTATGACCCCAATAAAATGATCTTTTGATTTAAAAAAAAGTATTATGAGATTAGAGTCTTAGCATTATTTTTATACCTTTTGTTACAAAGGAAATAATTAGACTTAAAAACAGTAACTTATTCCAGGGCTAAACCTTAGACTAGATAGCTTGCTTGGGACCACATAGCATATAAGTGGACTGAATTGGGTTTCTAATACAGTCAGTCTGGATTTAAGTTGTATAATCTGCCATTTGATAGCTCTTTTACTGATTTTGGCTAACCTTCAGATCACCTAATTTAGAGAGTTTAATTGTTTTCTTTTTGTGAAGTCTGAATAGGAGATGATTTTTTAATTTGCATGTTAGAAATGCTTTCTTTGTTAAAGGATTACATTTGTATAATTACCATTAAAGTATTTAGTTAATTATACATCAGTCAATTTTTGCTGCATCATTCTCACTTCTTTTCCAAGTTTGCAGTGTCTAACTTCATAATTTTTTAAGGGTTACCTGGGAATCGGGAAGTTGAAGTTAAATATGTTGACTTTGGAAATACTGCAAAAGTAACACTTAATGAGATGCGTAAAATAAAGGATGAGTTTCTGAATCCCCCAGAGAAGGTAATGCACTTCTTAAAAATTCTAGACTTAGAATATTGCAAAGTATGGAAGTATTTTTAAATTTTCACCATAAAAATACTGTTTTTATCAGTTTTATCGGTCACTGACATGCTATAGTTACTGTTTAAGAAATAATGCCATGGACAAGGGAACAGCAAGGGGACTAAAATCAATGAACAGAAGGGTGTAGGATGCCTACTAGAGCTTAATCAAGGGCAATGTAGCAGTGCCGAATTACTAAACGCGAATGAAGGTCAAACAAGATTGTGGAACAAGAGGAAAGTAAAAGAAAATAGAGGAAATAACCAGGAAGCAAAGGACATTTATAGAGGTCTATATTTAGGCATGTACATATGTAAATATATATGTGTATATATAAAACAAGAGGGGGCTAGAACCATGTACTCAAGTCTATATGTTAAGAATTAAGGTTGCAGGTGGACATTGGGCCTCTACTTGAGTACTCAACACAAGAACACTGTGTTCTAACAATCCAGCATTCTGTGATGTTCACACCTTCCCAACACAATGGCTGAAGATAAAAATGGGTGCATAAGCAAATGGGGTAAAGTTGATGGTGCCCAGCTATTCAAAGATATAGTGTCTGGGGTCTTAAAGGCTTGAAGATAAACAAGCGGCCATCTAGCTGAGAAACGATAAAGTCCACGTGGAAGAAGCACACCAGCCTGTGTGAACATGAGGTGTCGATGGGATCAGGTATCAGGCGTCTAAGACCCAGAACAAAATCATAACCAGGAGGGTGGAGCTTGGAGTGCAGACCCAATGCCCATCTGTATACATTTGGACATCCCCTCACAAGAGGGGTCACAGGGAAGAGGTGAACCACACAGGGTGCAGTATAGCACCGATGAAACAGACAACTTTCCTTTGGTTCTTTGGTGCTTCCTTCCCCCCACTATCATTACCTCAGTTCTACCTTAGAAATCGGATTAGATCAGAATATGTACCCTGTTTACAGATAAGAGCCTGCAACACAGAGAATGCAGGGTAGATAAACCCCTCAGGGCCGACAAGGAGAGTAAATATCAGAAGGATTAGGGGAGGATGGGGGACAGAGAGGAAATTGATCACAAGGATCAACCTATATCCCCCTCCCACGGTATGAACCACGGAAAAGTGGGTGAGGGATAATATAAGAAAATCTATAACTTATCAAGGGTTTGTGAGGAAGGGTGGGCAGGCAAGGGAGGAGGAAAGAAATGAGCTGATATCAGGAGTTCAAGTGGGAATAGAATGCTTTGAAAACTATGGCAGCTTATGTACAAATATGCTTGACACTGGATGAATATATGGATTATGATAAGAGATGTAAGAGTCCAATAAAAGTGTTTTTTTTAAAGAGGGGTATGAGTAAAAGTAATGGAAAAGAACCAACACAGGCAGTGATGCCTCCCCACCAAAAAAAAGTAATGGAAAAGAGACTACAGTCTCTACCCATGTAAAATGTCCTTTAAGATGTAAATACTGGGCCGAGCCCCGGTGGCGTAGTGGTTGTGCACAGGACTGCGGCCCACTGGGACGGAAGTTCAATTCCAGCAGTGGGGCTGGGCCTCCTACTCCCACCACCGGAGGGCAGTGATGCCGCCCCCCCCAAAAAAAGATGTAAATACTGACACAATGTATATATGTATTATGATTAGAGCTATACGAGCCCCCATAAAATGATTTTTTAAAAAAACAAAGAGTTTTTAATATGTCATGCATCTTGCCAAATAGGTATAAATTAAATATTTTAAAACATATTTCTATAGCTTATTGGTAAGCCACTTTATCATTCTGATATAAATAATGTGATAATGGTTTCATGTTACCATAATATAAGGAAAAATTTCATCACCAAAGTACTTTTATTGTGACCCCGTTTATGTGTAAGTATGGAATGCATATGTGCAAATGAAAGAAAAGTTAGAAAATGTGTGGGAAAATGCTTTTCTTGGTTGTATATATTTATATAAAATCTTATTTCAATCCTAAAATACGTAAAAGCTAAGTTGGTTAATGGTGAAATTTTGTTTGACACAGGCAATGAGATGTAAGTTGGCCCATATAGAACCATGCAAAAAGACAGTGCGGTGGTCCAAAGAAGCTAAAGAAAAATTTGAAGAAAAGACTCAAGATAAATTTATGGCATGTTCAATCATTAGTAAGCTGCTTTTCCTTTTATTGAAGTTTACATGAGATCCAACATACTTTTAAGTAAAAGAGCTCTCTTGTAATACAAAATTTGTCATAATATTAATCTGTCAGTAGTAGTGGCAGAAAGCATTTATTGAAAAGTTAAGTATTATGAAATAATATCTTCTGCAGTCTCTACCATGTAGAGTCAGCACATGAGGCAAACGTCACCATTAAATATCAAGTCACCTTCAAGATAGGGTAAAAATTCAAAATCCAAGATTCTTTTGTTTCTTAAATTTTTTTCTGGGACCCTAACCTTAGTGTTATGTATGTTAACATTTAATTTGCAGGGAAGTTAGGGGAAGTAAGGGGTATAACTAGCAAATCACTTTAATTCATTATTGTTTTGTATGACTTATGTAAATTCAGTTGTAGGTTCTTGGCATATTTTGGTGGGGGGTAGGAGAAGGAGGGACCCTCTTTTCCCTAAAAGCTTGATCCTACAAAAACAGAATGATCACTGGTGTAAAGAGATTGGGAATATTTTTAATCTAATATTTAACCAAATAAATCTGTTTCAGAGCTGTAACAAATATTTGTTTGACTTACTGAATACTAATTTAACTAGGATTATGAAGAGAGAGTTTGTTTGGATAGGCATGTGATTAAAGAACTTGCATGTGTAATTTATAGCACGTTCCTAGCCTGCTTCTTGGAAATGAGCAGTATTACGGGTGTGGTCTTTGAGCATAAAGAGCCCTGGTAGCATAGTGCGTTGTGAGTTGGGCTACTAAAAACTAGCAGCCCCAAAAGAGTTTTCAACTCCTACAAAGAGTTCCACTCTTAGAGACCCATAGAAGCCCTACCGTGCCCTACATGGTCTCTTAAAGTCGGAATCACTGAGTGGCAGAGAATTTAGCCCTTGAGGCTATCTGCTCCTGTGAAGATTTAGTCTCAGAAATCAGGTTTTTCTCCAGGGTGCCTATAAGTTGGAATCCACTTGCCATCAGTCAGTTGCTTGGTTAGTCCTTAAACAACTTGTCAGCAGTGATTTTGAGCAAAGCTCATTCTGTTTTCCAATTTTCCTGTGGGTGTTTGGTTTTGTTGCTGCTTTGGTTTAACTCCTCTTTAATATCCTCACATAGACATGACTCTTCCATTGCCTTTCTTTGACTTCCCATTTTTCTTTCTCAGTTACGTATTATTTTAGTAACATCTAAATAGTAGTCAAACCATCGTACTTAGCCTAAATAATTTTATGGAAAGAGTAACAGAAGGCCCTACCTGACCAAAATAGCTTTCCCCATTAGGGGAAATGATCCAATGATCATTGGATCCAATGATGAGTATGGAAATTCAAAAAAATTACAATAAAGCAGTTTAACACAGATGCAGAGGGGAGCTTCCCACTAATATAGATCATAAACACAATAAAGCAACACAATAAAGGAATGAGAGAGCATAAAAACTGTTGAGACACAAAGCAAAGGAAAGATGGGCCTACTGGAATAAAAAAATTTTCATGGATAGAAGTATGAACTAAATAACTAACCGGGAATACAAGAGATGGAAAATAGGGAGATCAAAGTTATTGTGTTTTCAACTTTTGCTTCTTCAGATAATTTATCTGAATTATCTGATAGATAAGAGAGTAGTTAATAGAGAAGTAGTCATATTTGAAACAAGCTTTCTAGTATGTACTTATGACTTTAATTACTTGATGGTACTGTTGATAATGTTATCTTCATTTAGACTCTCCATTCTGACTAGCAATTATCATTGCTGTTGCAAAGGTGATATAGATATTTTCTGAATAATACATCAGTTATTCACATCTGTACTGTGTAAAATACATAAGGAGATAGGAAGATGAGCTATAAAACTATCAGTGAACTGCCAATCTAGGAAATCGATCTGGTAAACAGGTCATTGATGTGTCCTTTTATTTCTTGTAAAAGAAATGAAAAATAATAATTGTCCTAAAAAGTTAAAGGATTTAAAAAATGCAGTTAATTGAAAGTTCTGTATAAGCCTTTGTTGTTTTAACTTTGGGTCATTCTGGTAAAAATTGTAAACCTCATGTCCATGGTCTTTCATTCACTTTTGGAATGGGCTCAGATCTCCTAAAATATGACAGATAGTTTCTTTAATATGCATATGTTGGTTTATTGTCTTTCATCTAAAAGCCTTTAAAACTGCTTATTTTAAAATTTTACTGGTAGAAGCACTGAATATAAAAATTTTAATTAAATTATATAAACTACAGACAACACTGGCATTTCTTTTTGGTTGTTTGTTTGTTTGTTTTGGGGCATCACTGCCCTCTGGTGGTGGGAGTAGGAGGCCCAGCCTTAGCTCCTGTGGAGCTGGAATTGAACCTCCATCCCAGTGGGCCACAGTCCCGCAAACAACCACTACACCACCGGGGCTCAGCCCCGACTGGTATTTCTTTTATGTCTGCATATTGCTACTTTGATCCCTGGAGAGAGAATATAGTAACATTATCTACCAAGAAACTTCATGTATGAGTATGAAAGAAATTAAGTTTGTATTTTAAAAATAATGTCTCATTTCACTTATTTTGCGACATATTTACTTCCTCTTCCAATTAGTTTTAATGGTTTTACAGAAATTCTGCAAGATAATGTGCTTTTAGTTGAGCTTTTTGATTCTTTTGGTGCTTCTCACATGACTTCAACTAGTATTAATGACCAACTAGTCACAGAGGGCCTAGCATCTTATGAAGTTGGGTAAGTAGACTTGTCTTTTCATTCCTCATATATAACATTTTGCTACTATGTACCATAAATGTTTGATGCTTTTTATAGGATATTCTCTCATTTTCTTAATATAAAATTATTATCCTTAGTGAATGTTGGATTTTGTCAGATGCTGTTTGTTTGTTTGTTTGTTTGTTTGGGCATCACTGCGTCTGGTGGTCATGGGAGCTACCCAGTGCTGCTCCTGAGAGCCGCTGCTGGATATGAACCGCCAAGCCTGCGGACTGCAGTCCTGCACTCAGCCACTTACACTGCCGGGGCTCAGCCCTTGTCAGATGCTTTTTCAGCATTTATTGTGGTAGTCTTATTTTTTAAATTGTTTCGTGTGTGTGTGTGTGTGTGTGTGTTTGTTGGGGCGGGGGGGCGGGTGAGACACATCAAGTTGACAGCACCAAGGTGAGTGGTTCCAAGCTACCTGCCACTAAAGAGAGGGTTTCTGCTCCTGTGAACATTTTCAGCTTCAGAAATAGTAACAGGCAGTTCTACTCTGTCATACAGAATATAAATCAGACTTGACTCCATGGCAGTGAGTTTGGGTCTACGTGCATGCGCATGCATACACACACATTTGCCAATTCAACATACTTTGAATGTTCAATAACATTAGTTATATTCATTATGTTGTGTAACCATCATCACTGGCCATTTCCAAACTGTTTACCACTATTGCAATGACCATCTGATTTTGTCATTTTTAGTCTTTAGATAATGAAAAATAATGCCAATTGAATTTTAAGAGTTGTATACCTGGAATAAGTCTATTTTCATTTTCCTGTACTACTGAATTTGATTTGTTTATATTTTGATATGTCCTCCTTAACAAGGCATATTACTGTGTTGTTTTATTACTTATAATGCTTTTGTTTGATTTTGCTATAAGGATTACACTGATCTCATGAAATAAGTTGGGAAGTTTTTGGGTTTTTTTGTATTTCCCCAAAGAGTGTGAGTAGAACTGGTATTATCTTCCCCTAAATCCATTCCTGGAGGAGCCTTTGTTAGATTTCTTATTTTAATTAAAACTGAATTTTCTCTAATAGAGAAATTAGGGCTATAATGAGAACAAAATAAGTAGATAATTAGGAACCATGCATAAACAGCCACTAGATATTCAGAGATTAGCTCTCAAATTTCAGAAATAGAGAACACTTTGGATAGATACAACAATAGAATTGAATCCTTGATTGTCAAACTTTGCAAAATAAAGGCTAAATTCCAATGCCATTCTCTTGGGCAATTAGAAAAAAGAACGAAGACAAAAATTAAAGCTGAAGAGTCGTGAGAGATGACATCAGAAGGAGGAACCAAATAGAAGCACAGAGCAAATAGTCAAAGATTTGCTTTTAGCAAACTTCTTAATCTGAAAGAGAAGATAAGTGTTCAAG
>PVJH01005795.1:0-108058 GCA_004026705.1 Nesogale talazaci
TGTCTTGTTCTGGTAAACCACTTATTCGAATATTGTTCCTCTTCACAGCATTGGCCATTGGCCTAAGGTTTCCTTCTGCCTCTTCTATTATTTTATTTGACTGTCTTTCACAGTTGCTGAGGTCTGCCTGGTCATCTTCAAGATCACTGATACAATTTTTTGCCTCCTCTAGCCTGTTCATGAGATCTGTGATCTTGTGTGTAGCTTCTGTTACTTCATCAATTAGTGCCTGTATTTCCCTTTTGTGCATGGACTTCATACTATCTATGGTAGACTTCATCACCTTTATCACTTCATCCTTATTCTGTGTAGCTTCGCTCATTGCCTGTATTACTCCAATCAGCCTTCTGAAAATTTCTTTTTGTTTCAGATTCAAAGAGCTTCTCTTTGAGTTTCGTTAGGTGTTCTGTTGTGATTGTTTTTTTCTTGTTGGGAGTGATGCAGTATACTGCTGCTTACGTGACAACATTGCAATATTGGTTACCAGGTTTCTTGGAGACCAAGGGTCCCTGCACTCTTTCTTTGTATGACAGGTAAGGGTGTTTTTGAGGGCTACCTGTGGCCTAATTTGGTGTTTGGTTGGCAGGGTTCCACGGAAACACGGTAGCCAACAATGATGAGGGGCCCAAGAGACTAAAGTGAGACTGACGATTAAATGTATGGCCTTACGCCAAGTTCATCTGGGCTGTCAGGACATGATTTGCAGCATTTTTTTAAGACATTTAAGGGATGAAAATTGTGGGGAGGCTTTGCTGTCACAGTAGGGGGTGCTTAGGGAAGGTGAAAACAACCCCACTGCTGCGGGTGCACATGCTGAGCACCATTGGGACAGCCATCGCTGCCACAGGTGGGGTGTGCCCGAGGGCGCAGGGAGGGTGGTTAGGCCACTGCTGTTTTGGGTGGTGTGATGGAAGAAGCTGCCACTGCTACATAATTGGAGGGGAGGGGTGGATGTCAGGCAATGTTGACGAGAGCTGCCACAGCAGCAAATGCTTATAACTGCTGCAGTTGGACTGCAGACAGGATTTTGCCACAGCTGCCAAATGGTGGGTGGTGGGAGGAACCTGCTTGGTGAAGGTATCTGCTGCCATATGTGAGGAATGGAGCATTGAGAGGAGAGAGGAGCTCAAGAATGGACTGTCATTGTGTGGGGTCCAGCCACAGTTGTAGGAACTCAATATAACTGGTGGATAGCTCCAGGTGCAATGATATGGCTGCATAGGGCCAATTGGTGGGTGTTGGCCATGTTGGCTATGAGGTAGTGTGGCTGGTGTGGGTATGAGATAGTGTGGCAGGTCACTGATTTCCTGGCTTCTGGAGCTATGTTTGATTTGAGGGAAGGAAGCGCTCTGGACTAAGGATGTATGATTCACTTCTTTCCATGTATGCATGAGATGGGGTGGGGTGGGAAGTGCTGAAATTGGCAAAGGGAAATTGGCAGTGCAGCATCTCGTAGACATGACATATGTGGCTGCAGGGGTGGAGGGATAACAGGGCCTGGTGCGGAGAGCTCTCTCAGTCACAGGTGACCAAAATTCCTGCAAGTGGACTGCAGGTCAGGCCCTGGTGCTCTGGGTGGGTGGTGGAAGGAACCAGAGTTTGACAGAGGGATCGTTGCCTTGTGGAGAGAGAAGAACAATCAGAGGAGAGAGTAGCTCCCCTAGGAGGGTTCTGTGGGTGGACAGCTGCTGGGTTGTAGGGAACTCAGCCATGGCTTTAGGGAACTCAGCAGGGCAGCCATCTAGCTCCTGGTAGAACAACCAGGTGGGGTGGGATATGGGGGAATAACGGCATCGCAACCATTCCTGGACAATGTGCTCACTGATCTCCATAGAGTTCCCAGTATGAGCTGCTGACCTGGGTATCATCTTGCTTCCATCCCCAAGAATAGTTAGTTCATAGATCTTGGCCCTGCTTAGTACTTGCCCTCAAGAAGGGAATCCAGAAGATATGGGTGCCATAGCAAAGTGTCGTGAAGAAGTTAGATGGTGCCTAGCTATCAGATAAAATAGTGTCTGTTGTATTAAGATGCATTTCCAAACAAGCAAATCTCTAAGTGATATGTCAACTAAGTCCACATGGAAGAAGCACAGCAACATTAATGATGAAAAGATTGTAAATTACAGAATCTAATGTCAAAGAGGAAATAGTATCAGACCAGACATTGTGAGAATACAGTTTCCAGAAGGCTGTGGATGACAATGGGAGCTCAAGAAAAATCTATGGGATCTAAATCAGCTTCCAGTGATCCCCCTCTATCCACAATAAAGAAATGCAAAGCAATTAGTTACCAGAGGGCATTGGAGATATGACTGTAGGAGATCAAAGTAATAAACTTGACTTAAACAGTTAAATCCTTGTCAGTTGATCCCTCTTTTCATGTACATTAAGCCTGATCTAGTTTTCAATATTTTCTGTGTTCTTGTGTGTGTGTGTGTGTGTGTGTGTGTGTTTGTGCTTATTGGGATTTATCTCCGATGTGTATGAAACCTAGTATTGATGAACCTATAGGGAGAGCAAGGATAAAAAGGCTTTCTGGGGGGAATAAAGTGGTGGTGTGAGGGAAGTGGGGGTAGGGAATCGATGTCAAAAAAATTCAAGAAGGAAAGGAATGGTTTGAAACTGATTGTGGTAGCAATTATACAATACTGCTTGAAATGACTAAACTATGGAATGATATGATACCTGAATTAACTCCAAATAAAATGTGTTTGAATAAAAAATAGAAAGGCAACAATTTATATATATCTATATATAGACATATAAATATATATACACATCCTAGTAGAAATGGAAAATTGTGACACAAACACAGATAGAACTGAAGGGAGAAATAAAGATCAATATAGACTAGGAATATTGATGTAAAAATCTTCAACACTGAACTCAACAGCATATTCAAATGAAGATATCTCACTACTGATTGTAATTTACTCAACAGGGCTTTTCTTTTATATTTTCCCGCATCACTGCCCTGGTGGGAGTAGGTAGCCCAGCCTTGGTACTAGAGAGCTGCTGCTGGATTTGAACTGTCAACTTTGTGGGCCACAGTCCTGCACACAAACACTGCGCCACCAGGGCTCAGCTTCAACAGAACTTTTCACAGTCTTTTACATAATATATTTTCAATAAGCACATATTCAAGGAATATTTCAATATTATAGTTCACTAAGTTATAGTATCACTATTTTATTAACTCTATGAATTTTAATTGATAAATGTATCAGTTTTAAAAATAAACATAATAGGAGGGGTTACCCTCCCCAAACTGGAATCTATTTCCTCAAAGCTATGTATTTAAATTATTTTATAAAACACCATATCACCTTCAAAATATATCTTAATATATTAATATATATACTTAATATATTTGTCAAATGTGCAATATATATACTTAATATATGTGCAAATATATATACTCAAATGTGCACAATATATATACCTGATATATTTGTCAAATGTGCAATTCCATTCTTGGAAACATATTTCAAACTCATCTGTTTGGATAACTGATAGGACTTTCCCTCTTGTTTTTTTGTTCACCTCATCTACCTTCTACCTTCTACATGTGCTTTCATGTCCCTCTGTAATTGCAGGGTGGGGGGGTAGAAGTCACACAGAGCAAGGTCAGGTGAGTAAGATGCATACAAGAACATGCTGGTTTTCTTTGTGTTTCTTGTTTTTGGGGTTTTTTTGCTAAAAACTAGTGCACTGAGATGACTGCATGAGCAAGTGTATTGTCTTGGTGGCAAAACCAGTACCCCATCTGCCACAAACCAGGCCGTTTTTTTGTCACACACTGTTACATAATCTTTTCAGACCCTCCAAATAGAAATCTTGATTAATAGTCTGACCTGGTGGGACACACTTCAAAGTCACTAAGAGTTGACATGTTTTTCTGTTCTGGAACATAAAAAAAAAAAGGAACAAGTTGTGTCATTATTCAACATTTCACCTTTTTTGAAGTGAGAAAACCTCTCTTACACCTGAGTTTTTCCCATAGCTTTCTTTGTAAGCTCTATTCAACATCACAACAGTTTCTGTGGCATTATTCCCTAACAGGAAGCAAAATTTCAGAGCTGCATGCTGTTTTCTTAAATTGGTCATCACAAAAAATTGAGATTCAAGTGAAACTACTTTCACAAAAAATTTCACGTGACCGGAGGGAATCCTCCAAGGTGACACAACTGCATGCACTAACCAGAGTGAGTTGCTTGCTGCTCACCTAGTGGGAAAAATGGGGACTACAAAAACTCTGCTCTGCCCAATGCAATCCTGTTTTTGTTTTTGTTTTTAGTGGGGGTGAGGGGTGGGAGTGGGGTTATCCATTGTATTATAATATAAACCATCGTATTATAATGTACTTAATTTTTGATGTTGGTGGTCTCATTTCATTAAAATAATTTAATTTATGCTTTGATATTTCCCTCCACGTTCAAAATGCACACTTCAGTGGTAATTGTACAATCTCAGAAAATGTATTTCATGGGATTTTTTCTTCCTGTTAAAATTTTAATTAACAGTTTGTGATTGATTGATTAATTTGACTTTCTATTCTCTGAGTTTTATTGTTGAAACTTTTCTTTGAACTAATAATCTAATAATAGATCTCCTTGCTGCTATTAAGATATAAAATTGAGCATTTGCTCTTGGAGCTATGTCTTTCTCATTTTTATTTCTAGACCTCTCTGAGGCAAATCTTCACATGCTTCTGACATAGAAAAACTGAAAATGTAAGAATTCACACAGAAAGTTAGAAATAATCAGCACATATTTACGTAGCATTACCTCACAAAAAAAATGTTCCTGAAAGATTTAACAAGAACGTATCAATGGATAATGGTACTGGTTCTCAGTTATGTAAATAGAGCAAGAGAAATTTATGGGGTTAAACAGGTAGACCTGGGCAAAATACTTAGTCCCTTTTAAAAGTTCTATAAAGGGCAGTGCTTCTTAAATTTCAATGTTCATGCAAATCATCTGGTTTCATAGAAAAAATTAAATTCCTTTATGCAATTATGGAATCTGAGATTCTTATATTTACCAAATGTCAAGTGATGCTATTTGTCAAGTCACCACACTTTTAGCAGTAAGGTGATAGGATCCTGTGGTTCTTATTTCTTTCTGTTTTGCTGGTTTTGTAACTATCCAGTCAACTTTGATTATAACTTGTCTTTTCTTTTCTTCACGTTTATTTATTTATTTATTTATTAAATCATTTTATTGGGGGCTCATACATAGCTTTTCACAATACATAAATAAACATACTGTGCCAGGCACCTTCACATGTCCGCTGCCATTATCGTTCCCCTATCATCCGCCTTTTCCCTTGAGCCCCTATTATAGGCTTTTCCATCCCTTCCCCTCTTCCCCTGCTCTCTCCTTCCCATCAACCCTCAATACTCCATAAACTATTATTGTTCTGTCACATCTTACACTGCCCAACCTCTCCCCCAACCCACTCCCCTGATGCCCATTCCACAAATAGGACCTTATGTGTATATCCTTGCAGTTGACTCCGTCCCTCCACCCCACCTCCTCTCTACCCCTCCATCAGCTCCAATCTAACTACTGGCCCAAACGGGATCATCCATCCTGGTTTCCTCATATCTCCAGGTCCACCAGTGTACCTTCTCCTGTCCATCTGGGTTTGTAAGATAGAGTTGGGACCATGATGGTTGGGATGGCAGGAAGGCTTCAGGAACTAGAGGAAACTTGTATGCATCATCACTGCCCAGGTGCCCCTTGACTGCTCTTTCTCCTCCCCATGACTCGAAGGTAAAGGGCCTTAGGTCCCCACTCTGCTTCCCTCCCCCCATTCGCAATGATGTGATTCTTGTTCTTTGATGCTCAATTTCTTCTCCCTTCGGCCTCTCTTCATCACACACGCTGGTGTGCTTCTTCCATGTGGACTTTGCTGATTCTGCACTGAATGGCGACTTGATTTTCTTCAAGTTTTTGAGACTCCATACATTCAATCATTTGGTACCTGGTCACCATTGTTTCTTATACTCTGTATGCCTCTGTATCCATTTGTCTTCAGCGATATTGGGAGTCAATTGGGCCATTGGTTTTGATTTTCATTCTCTGATGTCTGATACCTGATTGTTTCAGCACCTTATGATCGCACAGGCACATTTGCTTTCTTCCCCACTCTTTCTCATATTCCCACATGTCATCAGTGGGCACCTTGGGAATGTGTGCACACAGTGATATGTTTGCTTTCTCTGCTTCCTCCCTTTGATGTCTATTGCTTAGACCTTTCACCACCACGTTACCACATTGGCTGTTGTGCTCCTTCTGTGTGGGTGTGGTTTCTTTTCAAGTAAATGGATTATTATTTATCTTCAGGCTTTTAAGACGCCAGGTATATCATTTGATGGCTGGGCACCATCAGCTTTCTTCACCACATTTGTTTGTGCACCCATTTTACTTCAGTGAGCGTGTTGGGCGAGTGAGCCTTGAGGAATGCCAGGTTCATAGAACAAAGTGTTCTTGCACTGAGGGAGCACCAGGGAGAGGGCCCAAGGTACACTTGCTACAATAGTATTTGGCCTATAGATATGTTCTTAAATTTATTCCCACCTTATAATAGATAGTTGTATTTTTGTATGGACATACCTATGTTTAGACCTCTGCAAGTGTCCTTTGCCTTCTAGCTCCTTCCTCTATTTCCTTTCATCTCCCTCCTGTCCCACCATCATGCTCCACCTTCACTGGTGTTTCAGTGTTTCCTCACAGAATCATTGTCCTTGCTTAATCCTGACCAGGCCTCCTACACCCTCCTTTCCATCGATTTCAGACCACTTTTTGGCCCCCCCTCATCCGTCCATGTGCTTGTCCACATTTTCTTTTTAGTTTATCTAAATAATAGTAATATCTAACTCAGCCTGAGATATTTATATTTGTAAATAGTTATATAGAATTATATTTGTGTATGTATTTCTATAAACTTGTTTCAATTATATGGGGCTAATAAAAATGAAAATAATAACAACTGAGATTTATCATATACTTAGCATATGAAGCACATGATAATGTATGGGTAGGGAATAACCTCATTTAAATCTCACAGAAATCCTATGAAATATTATAAGTCTCACTTCACAGATGAAAAGATCCAGACTAAAAGAGGCTAAATAACTTGCACGACAAATTCACAATAGAACAAATATTTTACTTGGCTTTCTGTCTCTGTGTTGCTTACAGGAAGAGCCCTCATAGATACCCTTAGTCTTAATCCCCAGAACCTATGAATATGCTACCCCACATGTCAAAAAGGAATTTGCAGATATGATTACATGAAAGATATTCAGATGAGGTTATTATCTAGGATTATTTGCGTAGGTCTAATGTTATTACAAGGTCATTATAACAAAATGAGAAACAGCATAAAGAGTCAAACTCAGAAAAAGAGCATGTGGCAATGGAGACGATGATTGGAATGATATGTTTGAAAATGAAGGGGCAATCCTTAAGCCAAGAATCCAGATGGTTTCTTAGGGAAAAAGCAAGGGAATAGACTTGCCCCTCAACTTGCCATTGGAACAAAGTTATCCCGGCTGACATCTTGACTTTTGAACTTCTAAGTTCTAGAAATATAAAATAAATTCATGTTGCTTTAAGCCACAATGCAGTTGGCAAGAATTTCACCTTGTCCTAGGTCTACTTTCACCTGGGGATGCTAACAACAAGATCAGCAGTTTGAAATCACCAGACACTCTTTGGAAGTATGACCAGGTTTCATACTTCAGGATACAGTTACAGTCTTGGAAACCCACAGGCCAGTTCTATGCTACCCTACAGGGTCTCCCTGGATGTGTGTCAACTTGATAGCAATGAGCTTGGTCTTGAGTTTTGGCCAAGACTCTATGAATCAGCATGGACTCAATAGGGTGAGTTTGGAGTATTTTGTTTTTTTGTTTTTGTTTTGTTTTGTTTTCTCTGCAACCAATGCTTAAGGAAGCAGCACTATATAAATCAAAAGACATATTACATTGGACAAATATGTTGCAATCAACTTCTTTAAAGTGTCAAAGAGAAAAAAATATCTCAAAGACCAAGATGAACCTTACTTAAGTGTAATATTTTTTCAATTGCTTCATATGCATTCGGCAGTTACATAATCCACAAGGAAGACTGCAGAAGAACTGATACCTCTAAATTACTGTCTTTGCCAGAATGTTCTTTAGAAGCGATGATGGTGAGATGACAACTTCCTTAAGTTGGACATGTTTTCCAGAGAATCTAGTTCTTGAAAAATAACATCATGCTCAGTAAAGTAGAAGGGCAGCTAATCAGGAGGAGGCCCCTTGATGAGATGAATTTACTCAGTGGCTTTCGTAATGGCTCAGTCAAGAATTGTGAGGTTACTATCCAGTCAGACAGTGTTTTTCTTTCAGCTTTTACACAGGGTTGTTAGCGGAACCAGAACCTACTCTACAGTACCTAACAAAGATAAGTTCAAAAGCATCAGCATATGAAGGTAGGAAAATATTTAGGCCATCTACATTATATATGTATATTCTACTTTGATTTATTTGTATTTTGAGTGTCTTTTAAAGTGATGGATTAGTTAGACACTATTCTGCTTTTTATAAGGCCTTGCCAGCTGGGTTTTGAAGAACTAGTCACTGCATTCTTCTTCTTGGTCTGACTCGGTGTGGAGTCACTGCTGAAACTGCGCATCATGGCAGCATCTGCTGGTGTTTGAAACACTAGTGGGACAGTTTCTAGCATCAAAACAAGATGCAAAGCATCTCAGTAAGATAAACTGGCAGAGGAGTTATGGATAAATGTGTTTGTGTATACATACATAGATTCCTATAATATAAATTTTCTACCACCATTTACTTTTGGCAGTTTGAATCACATAATTCACTGATCAGTTGTTTATATATCAGAAATCAATACCTAAAGATGAAGTAAATATTTATAAAGTAGTTGAAAATGAGATTTCTGCAGCACTGAATGAATTTAGTTTGATTTTCTGACTAGTAAAATTGTCTTACAATAGCAGTCTTTTTTTCATATGAGAGGTTTGAATGCTGATCTCAACTTTGGAAATCACAGATGAGCAAAAGATAACAGAGTTCTTTCTAAAATGCCTTCAATATAAATCAAACTGTTATTTTTTGGTTTCCAAAATTGCACCACTTCGATGTGTCACTTATGAACAGCTATGGTTGCTGGTTGTTGACTGGGACTCTGTGTTCTCAATCAGAATAAAACATTTCAAAGCAGTAATTGTTCACAATAATAAATCAACTTCTGAGAACCGAAAGTACTCATAAGGATATTTCTAATAAACTATTTTAAGAACAAAATGATGAGCAATTAGCAATATGCACACACAGCTTTCAGAATGGTCAAAGAAAGAAGCCAAGGATATAAAGATTAATTTGCTGAGGTGTTTCACTTGACAAAAGGAGAATGAATGGGTAGTCACATATAACACTTTGGACATCAGTCTCTTTAAAAAATATGGGAAAAGTTTTTGCAAAAAAATGGAAATTTGCAATTTTCCTTTTTAAGTACATCAACAGTGAGTACATTTTTATTGAAACATTTAATTCACTTTAGGCATATGCTTAAGTAACACAACATTCATTTAACAAGAGTTAGAAAAACAATGCCTATGACCTAGAAGAAGAAACCTGCTTATCTTTGGTTACCTCTAGCATAAGGGTATATTATTTCAAAAATTTAAAATATGGATATTGCTTCAAGAATTTTAAATAAAGATTTTCCGGAAATTTTTAAATGGACTATATTTTTCTATTATTTGATACTATGATATCTGAACGTTCTTATTTATATCAAACATCTACAACGGAGTCAAAATTTACTATTTATCAGGGTCTAGAAAGAGGAAATTACTAGTGTGGTGTAATGGATTTATTTTGAAATTATATAACATCTATGTTGCACAAAATGATAGATGCAATTGATGACAAGGACTATATACTTTAAAACTCATGCAAATTTTAACACAACTAAATATTAAAACTTTAAGAGTAAAATCAATTTTTAAAGTCTATCTTAATTTTCCAAAGCAATTTTCTTAAGACAAAATGCATTCATTTTTGGTTGTTGTTTTTTGTACTGCATATTGTGGGATAGTTTACATGAAGCTTAATCTTTGATGCCTTAGTGTATCTAATATACTCAAGAAGACTCTAAATTTATTCATTTCACATCAGGCTATTATGGCAAATATCAGTATAAACAGAAAACATCAACTATCTCTCAACTCAAAGCAGAGGGGAAATTCAAGTTGCTTAACGTCTTTTTTTGAGAAACTAGAAATAGTGTTATGGAGTAACTGAAAAGAATAAGCAAAACTGGGAGTATATAACATGCTCTAACAAGAGAATATGATAGGAGATACAGAATGGATTCTGGTGCCCAAAGTTTGTGATGGGCAGACATTGCACAAAGGTCCCAATAACTACTGAAATGGTTAAGTTTTAATGTTCTTTTCTTGCTCTTTTCTATGAACTTGCTGATTACATAATGTCTTCTGCGAGGGTGGCACAGGGCGGTTCAGGGTGTCATTCTGTCATGCAAAAGGTGACTAAGGGTTGCAGCTGACTGATTCCTTGGCACCCAAAAGCAACCACGGCATTTTGCTACCTATCTGGAAGAAATCCATATTTGTATCCATTTCAAATAAGCATGTTTCATCCAAATGTGGAAATTATTGAACACCAACATGCATACCAACTCTAATTAAACTCACTATCATGAACTAATTCTAACTCACAGATACCTGAAGTTAGCAGCCTAACACATAACTCACTGCACTACTCCCATTCTAGCATGGTTTTGCAAAAAGGCCGCAAAACTATAATTGAAAAAATAAAGGAGTTTTCCATGACTTTATCAAGCCATCTCATGTCACAAAGGAAGTAATAATTTGCTGAACATAATCCAAAAACAGTGTCAGCAGCATATAGCCGTAATAAGGTGACCAGACACCCCACTTTTTAACAATTTGTCTGCATCCCGTGGCGTTTTAAAATTAAAATCACTCTGTTATAATACTATTTTTGCATTCTATGAAAATTTTTGTTGCACCATATAGACCAAATTTTTAATCAAGAACCACCTCTCCCCCATCCCTCTCAATGGTGTCCTGCTTAAAATCTGGTCACTTTATTAGTATCCAAAATCTTAAGTAGGATTAAGAAAAAGAAAACAAATGAACATTATCACTACTGATATCAGATGGACCTTGTGTTAAAACAAAGAATAGAAGAAATGTGTTTATCAGTATTTTATTGACTATATAAAGGAATTCAATTATATGGAGTATAAGAAATTTTGGATAACAGTAGTCACAATGGGAAGTCCAGAACACTTCATTGTGCACATTCTAAACCTGTACCTAGACCTAAATGTAATTATTTGAAGAGGACACATGTCTACTACATGATTTATTTTTTTGTTTATTTTTGTTTTGGGGGCATCACTATCCTCTGGTGGTGGGAGTAGGAGGCCCGGTGGGAGTAGGAGGCCCAGCCTTGCTGCTGGATTTGAACCTCCAACCCAGTGGGTCACAGGCCTGTGCACAACCACTAGGGCACCAGGGCTCAGCCCTACTGCATGATTTAAAATGAGGCGATGTGTGATCAAAGTTGCATCTTCTCCCCATATTTACATAATTGATCAAATAATCTATGGAGTCAGGCTATGTGAAATGGATTGCAGCATCAGTTTTAAAGGAAATCATTAAAACCATTGTAATTCAGGTGATACAACAAAGCTTTATTAAAGCAAAAAGATCTTTAAGGGGATCAAATACTAAAGTCAGCAGTATGATTTATACCTCAAAATAAACAAAAATAACTCGCTAAATAATCAGCATCATGATGATAAATAATAAAAATCTATACAGCCATAGTGCTCAAAACAGATTGATACCTAGACTAATGGAAAAGAACAACCTGACTGATAAACACATGTGGGATTAATTGAAGGACAGAGAGATAATTGACTCTGTGATCCTTGTCTTTCAAGTTCTCAGGTCTCTTGCTCTCTGATGGTAGAACCAGATGCAGCTGCCTTAGTCAGTTCCCTGCTTCGGCTTGCAAGGCTCACTTCCTGCAAGACATTCCCAAGGAGAAGCCACACAGACCTACCCTGATGCAGCCCTGGCTTCTGGAGCAACTGTGTGGAGACCCTTGTCAGCACAGATGCTTATAGGCTCACTGATTCAGCTTTCCTCTTGCAGTTGGCATCATTGACTGTGTTTTGTGAAATTGAGGAGGACTTTGTAGTTAGACTATATATATATATATATATATATACACACACATATATATATACTCTCTGTAACATACATATGAGTTTCTGTGGAGTTGTTTCTCTAGTCTTCTCAGACTAACACAACCAGAAAACTCAGAAATACAACCATCAGCAAATAAACAACTGATTTTTGACAAGAACCTCAAAAGCATCGATTGGGAGGAGGATGCCATTTTTAACAATTGGTGCTGGAATCAATGGAATCACTGTAGAGTATGAAGCAAGTTCCTTACCTCATCCCATGCACAATTACAAACTCAAGGTGGATCACAAATTTAGAAGTAAAATCCCAAACTATCAGGACCACCAATGAAGGAATCAGGAAAAACCTAAGAACCTTTGCACAGGAAGTACCATATATGCTTATGTATAAGCCGAGTTTTTCAACACATTTTTAACACATTTTCACTGCAGTTTTTCTGATAAAATTTTGGACCTTGGTTGATATACGGGCTGGCCTATACTCAAGCACATATGGTTCATAGGCTAATTTAAATAGGTAAGGGCACACACAGAGATGAAGCTGAAACCAACAAGTGGGATATACTAAGGGTAAAACACCTTTGTGCATTGAAAGACTTCACCAAGAGAACATAAAGAGAGCCCATAGACTAGGAGAACATTTTTAGGAATGACACAACAGGCAAAGTGCTTATTACTGAAATCCCCAAAGGAAGTGGGCAAAAAACCTGAACAAAAATTTCACTATGGAGGAGACCTGAATGGCCAATTAACATATGAGAAAATGTTCGTGATAATTATCCTTCAGAGAAATGCAAATTAAATCAACTATGAGATACCACCATGGAAGTTGCATAATCTCCTATCTAATTGCAAAGGGGTGGAGTCTAACCTGTCAATCAGGTTACAGCTTGATGACTTCATCTTATGCACTTTTGTGATAAATAGCTCCCTGGAGGTGAGATAAACTCTCTCCCTGCAAGACATTTCTGTTGACAAGCTACATGAGCTAAGCTGATGGAGCCAGAGCCCTGGAGATGGAAGAGTCACATGGAGAACTGCACCAGCACTGAGATGCTTCCCCAACCACTGTGTCCACAAGATTTTCTACTCACTGACCTTCTGACGTGTGATCTTCTTGTATTTGGCATCATTGCATGCTTTGCTTGAGTCTGAAGAAGAATTTACTGATTGGTTACAGACATATGGGCTAATTATGGACTTGATCTGAACTGAGCTGGGCTGATTTCTCAATATACAATTGCTCTTTTACATAAAGCTCTTTCTTATACACAGATGTGTGTCTATGAATTTGTTTCTCTCGTCAAACTGGACCAACACAGCACCTAACACCCTTGAGAATAGCCCAAATCAGAAAATCAGAGAACAACAAATTTTGGAGGAGATGTGGGGAGGTAGGAACTCTCCTCCAGGTTGCAGGAATCACATCACCTCATGGGAAGAGTTGGAGAAAATTATGGTTGTTGTAAGCGAAGATAGCCAATCACAAAAGGAAAAGTACCACATGAGTTCAATGAGGTAAGTAAAATCAACATAGTAGGTGTAGAAGAAAAGCCATTTATCTCACACTTTGCAGGCTGAGGTACAGGCAATTAAGTGGTGGACAGACAAAACCCAAAGATGTACATGCCATTTCAACACAAAGAAGGGGGAAAAGGTGAGGGGAAAGAGAAAAGGGCAGCAAAGAAAAGAGAGAGATGATAATGTTGGGAATGTAGGGAACGAATTCAAGGGTGATTGGGGGTTGGGGTAATTGTTTAAATCTCCACAGAATGCAAATATGAGTGCAGAACCCAATATGCTGCACCAAACCACGAGTGAAAGTAACCACATGGAGCAATTCATGAACAGGGGGTCTACAGGGCCGACCAAAATGACTCCCACCCCATCCCTAGAAATATGTTCTACAGAGAACAACAGTAGTCTCACAGGTTGGGGGAAGGGGCCAACCTGCCAGTCCATACAGAAACAAATCAAAAAGGGAAAGGAGAGAGTGAGGGACTAGGCCCCATGCTGACACACCAAGCCCTGAAGATGACATCACTGTACTGAGCTGCTAAGCACAGAGAAGACTGTAGAAATGATAACAGGAACATACAGTGACCGATGACAATACTGAAAATACTCAGCTGGGGGTGAATCTAGTCTTACTACCATCACAGTGGGGTGAACCAAGAAGGAACACAACAAGTCAGCAAAGGGAGCAAAGCAAACCCCAAGTAGACTTCAGGCTGGGAGGGGCAGTTCCTGGAAACCCCCCACACCAGGACCAGTTTAGAGATAGTCATACAGGTCAGCAGATGGACCTGGAACTGTGGATGCTTTTTCCTTTTCCCCACTCCTATGTTTATTAAATCTTTTGTTTTTGTTTTGTCTGTTATCGTTTTGTCTACCAATGTAAGATAGGCATGGGAAACAAGCCCAAGAAGAAAGCAATGGGACAGATGGTTATAGAGGCAATTGAGAAGAGGAAAAGGTAGGGGCAGGGTGAAGGAGTGTTGACCAAACAACACCATAGACAGTGGGACAGTTGGGGATTAAAAGCAACAACAGGGAGCAGAGCCCTGGTGGTGTAGTGGTTGAATGCAGGACTGCAGTCCACTGACTTGGTGGTTCAAATCCAGCAGCGGCAAGACTGGGTAGCTCTCATGACAACCAGAGGGTAGTGATGCCCCCCCCCCTCCAAAACAACAAAAACAACAACAAAATAAAAGCAACAACAAGGAGAAGATAGAGATCCAGGAGGCATTGAAGCAACAGAAATCTAGTTGGGAAGGATTACTAAGAGTCAAAAGAAGGAGCACAAGGAAGGTTGAAGGAAACAGGGGAAAGATCTAAGAAGCAAAGCTATGTTTAGAGGTATAAATATAAGTGTGTACTTATTTAAATATATTAATTCATAAAAATAGAGGTATGTGTTGCAGCTGCTATACCAATTCTCTGATTTCAGGACTAGGTCTTCCTCTTTCCCACTGACCCTCTTCCTTTTATCAGTCTGTTCTTCCACAAAGAATGGCTACTTGTGATAATATTTTCAAAGTACATGAGAGAAACTATCCGGCCTTACATCTAAAGAGCATTTACTTATTCCAGGATGCATTTGTCTGTCCTTCTGCCAGTCTATGGTATATACAATATTCTTCATGGTGCTATCATTCAAATGCATCAATGCTTCTGGGTATTCCTTATTAATTACCCAGTTTTGTAAAAATATGTGGTGATTAAAATACCAAGACTTGGGTCAGGACGACATTAGTCTTCAAAGTTTTATCTTTGCTGTTTAACTTTTAAAAGATCCCTTAAAGCAGATTTGCCCAATTCAGAAAGACATTTTATTTCTTAACTAATACTTCCAAAGGCATTGAAGGGAGAAATTCCATCTCCAATAAAAGCATTAGCCAAAAGCAAGGATCCAAGATTGATAGAATGGCCATGGAAATGTTCCACCAAGCTGGTGAAGCACTAGAAGCATTTGTTCATCTATGACAAGAAATTCAGACAGGTCATTGGATAATTGACTGAAAGTGATCAATATTTGTATCTATTGCAAGGAATGGAGGCCTAAAAGAATGCTCAAATGATAGAATATCATGGATATGAAACACAAGTAAAATTTTGCTGAAGAACACCTAACCATGGTTACAGCAGTACGTCAAAAATTTGCTGCCAAAACTGCAGGATACATTCAGAACAGGATGTACAATAAGATGATGTCATTACTGATGTCAGATGGATTTTGGCTGAAAACAGATCATATCAGAAAATACTTACCTGTGCTTTAATGACTATGTTAAGTTACTCCATTGTGTGGATTGTAACAAACTATAGATAACCTTGTTAAGGTTGCAATTTCAGAAAACTACATTGTGCTCCTGTAATTAAGATTAAGAGACAGCTAGGAAAAAGGTTTAAAAGCAAGAAAGGTGTGTATCAGGGATTTATATTTTTACCATCTTTGTTCAATTTGTATGCTGAGCAAATAATCAAAGAAATCAAGTAACCATCTTCAAATTGTCAGAGTGCTGTTGTTTTTCTGCTCAGGACATTTCAGTATCTCTCCTTTACATGTATTTTAGAATATACATTCATGAAAATGATTTAGAAATCTCTGTATGTTACATATCCTATTGAACTTTTCCACATAATTTCACACAATTTCTCAATCTCTCTGAATCCATTTTCTAAGTACTGTACTGCCTGATAATGCACCACTAGATACTCCTTTATCCCGTAGTTTGGTCCATGCCACTAGCCCTACCTGAGTCAATTCCCCCTGCTTTTCTTTCCTCATGCTCATCTTCTAAATTTTAAATCGGTATTATATCAGCTCAGAAATATTTTCTTACTATAAGTCAATAGCACACATTCTTGCTTTCTCATCAATTGTTTGAACATGTGATGATTTGAATACTTGCAAACGAGGGTATAACTCTCAGTAGAGACATGTAATATGCTCATTAGTTTACACAGAAATTCGGTTATATTTTTCAACTGCTCAAATATATGCCATAAGACTTACATAAAAGGAGACTGCACTTCACTGCCATATGAGAAATAAGAATGAAAATAGCTCACATGTTCCTTAGCAAGGATATTTTAGGGTAATTATCGTATATTGCTGCTTTGGAACAGTAGACCATAATTGTAGTGACATGGAAAGATCTCTGAAATGTCCTGTTAGATAAGAAAGCCAAATGAAGGTAACTTTGTTAATAACTACTAGTTCTGGGGACTGTAGAAGGGTCACATGTTTGAATGGAGAGATTTTTTTCTCTGACTCTTTATATTCATTGCTAGGATTTTTCCAAATAATTGTAGATTATTTTCATATGAAAAATGGAAATTGAATTCATTTAGGGTTTATGTTTTGATTAACTACAACAATTTTAACAGGAAAAACACTTTTTTATTAGTGATAATGAATTTCAGAAGGGATCAGAATTTTCCTGGACAGCTCCAGCTAGCCAAAGCAGTGTTTCTCAAATTTCAGCAGAAAAGCTTTACAACTCGAGGAAAGAAAATTGATACAATTTTCTAGGCCATTCCAGCAAAGGGAAAGGTTACTTTGAATTATCTAAGCAATAACCCTGTTTTTCCACTTCCTCAGGCAGTGGGAAGTAAGATAGGCTGAAATTTAAATGCCTTTAATACAGTCATAAAGGTTCTGCATCTTATATTCCATCCTTAATAGCAGCCTCTTCTGCCTAAGTAATGAGTTATCTGCAGGTGATAGAATCATCTGTCCTTTGTGATAATACCATTTCTAGTGTTATCACATCTCTTAAGAAGCTTTCATTCTATAAAGTCAAAATAGACAAAAGACAATCAATCCATTAATTACTGAAGGCTACCAAACAGAAGCCACAACATAAGACCCAAGTCAGAAGCCACAGTTGCAGGGATCTTTGTGAATAAAGCAGATGGCTTCCTTCATTATGAAAATAAAGGTGCAAGACCTAATTTTATTTTATAAATACTAGTTATGTAATCTATCTGGTATGTCTGTTGTACTTACATTTAGACATATACCAAAAATATGTCATTCTTTCAAAGGTTTTATTTTTATATTCAGTGAATTGATGCAATCATTTGTTAGTTTAAACATTATACCTTTACATTTATATTATAGCACACAGTTAGCCTGCTCTATCTTAGATGCAGTTCCACCTTTATTTTCTATTTCCTTTCGTTAATAATTGAAAATATTTATTCCTTTATGCATTGAATATACTTTTATCAAGTGCTACCTACATATGATAGAATTTGCTTGATGCTCAAAGGCAGCATATACCAAGGATTAAGAAGAAAACCATAGTCCTGAAAGTAGTGTAAAGAATATGTTAAACATTTAAAGAGTGGCAACATGGAGGCTCAAAAAATTATTTTTATGTGTTACAGTCTTTCTATCAATTTTACTACTGATAAACTTATAACAAGTGTTAAAAAGACTTGCACACAAATTGGTATTAAGAGGTAACAGGAATGGATTAAGGGGAACTTCCAATACATTTGTACAATTATAAGGCCAAATAGGGAACAAGGGAGTAAAATTTGTCCAGAATATTGCACTATATTTAGCTATTGAAAGACCGATTGTGATGAGCTGTAGATAATCCCCTCCCTGGGGATGGAAAACAGAAAAGTAGATGAAGGGTGACATCGGACAGTGTGATCCATGAAAAAAATTATAAATTATCAAGGTTTCATGAGGGAGGGAGGGAGAAAATGAGGAGCCGATAACAAGGACTCAAGTAGAAAACAAATGTTTTGAGAATGATGAGGTCAACAAATGTACAAATGTGCTTGACACATAGAAAAGATGGATGGATTGAAGTAAGAGTTGTATTAGTCTCTAGTAAAGTGATTTAAAGAAAAAGAAAAAGGAAAAGCTAGTTGCTATGGACTTAATTCCCAATCATGGTGACTGCGTGGGTACCAGAGCAGAGCTGTTCTCCATAAGCTTTTCAATGGCTGTGAGCTTTCAGCAAGATCCCTACTGGGTCGGTTCTGAGACGGTGTATGAAAGATGCTATGTGTCACAGAAGAGCTGAAGCTAATGTTCGAGTTGTCTATATCATGTTGTGTGGGTCATCAGCGGTTGGTTAGGCATGTGGTCAATAGTGCTCAGTTAGGAACATAATGCAGGGTTCCTTTTGCCTTTGTAGGCTCTGCAAGCAAAGTTAAACATTTTTTCTCTATGGCAGCGTCCCCACTGGGTTCACTCACCATCACAATTGCAATTGATCTCTCCAACAGTCATGACCCACCCCCACTCCTCTTGATCCCTTCTCTTAGTAAAGTTCATTGATTATTCTTGTAGGATTATCTGCTAATTTGGGGAGATCATTGATTACTGCTTTGTAGTGGGAATTAGTTGGCCATCTTCTTTTCCCCATATGAGACACAGACCCTCTCTGAGGTGGTGCCTCTACCCTGGAGGCACTTTTTAGGGTGTCCTAATGAGGAGGAGGTAATGTTTAGATTATGGGGATCAGGAAGTCACTCTGCTTAATTGCTTGATGGAACAGGTTAGAAGACCATATGGCTCCAGACCATTTTTTTTCACAGTGTTCTTAGATAGAGTCAGACACCAAGCTTTTTGCTAGCAACTGGATGCTTAACTATTTGTTTCTCTCTCGCTTGTAGTCTGGGCTTCAGATATTTAAAAAAAATAGTCTACAAGTCTGAGCTCTCTTAAAAATGCACAGGAGAGGTATTGTTGTCATTACTCTTTTCAAGTGATAAGAATGTAGCAAGAAGCGTACTGTGTTCCAAGTTATATAGCTAAAAAGTGAGACTCTACACCTGGGCAATCTAGCTCCATCGTCCAGTAGCATCTTAAACTTAGCACTCCCCTGAAAATGCCCTCTTTTGGAAAAGAGAAGAAAACAATTCATTTGTGTTTTTTCCTTTCCTCTGGCACTTGGAGAAACTGCTTCCTCCATCTCAACACAAAATTGTAAATTCTTAGAAGCAATAGTTTAATGCTTCTAGATTTGTGGTTCTACCGAGATTCATGATACACATGCTCATTGAGGCATATTAGTTGGTTGACATAATTTAGTATTTCCTTTCTTATGCTTGAAATTGGAAATAAATTCCTATTTATTCACACCTGTGTCTCACTGAAAATTAAAGTCATAGAGAAATGTGTACACGTGAAGGCTTTCCACTGGGAATGCATTCTCATTAATATTTCAACTTGATTCAACTAACTAAAAGATTTTAGATTTATGAGGAGAATGCTGTAAATTGTTATCCCAAGTTCAACCTTACTGAGTGTTAGCTTGATTCAAACTCTCTTCTTTCAGGAATAAAGAAAACCAAGATAGAATGTTCACCTCTGGATGTACAAATTTGAGAGAAGTCCCCAAGAGGCTAGATACAGATTAAAGTTTCTGCCAAGACTACACTCTACAAGAAGTTTCCTTTTCCCTCGACTCCACACTTCAACTATCTCCCATTTATCGAGAAACCAAACTCAACGCACTTTCATCAGGTTGGTGTCAACTCACAGTGACCCTACAGGACCGGATAAGATGGCCTTTCAGAAAGTGTAACCCTTTACAGGCGGGAAAGACCCGTCTCTCTCTCTCTCTCACAGAGTAGCTGGTCATTTCAAATTGCTCACCTTGCTGGTAGAAGCCCAACGGCTACAAGCCCAGGAGGCCTCCATTTACCTCCAGGACTCTTATTTTTAACATGCATTAATCCTGCCCTCATTTAAAATTTGTGCCAGCATGCATGATAATTTTTGTAAAATGTGCTATAGATTTTTGAATCCTTCTGAACTATTAAAAAAACCCTCAATCAAACTCACTGTCATTAAGTTATGGGTTCTGACTCATAGACAACCTACAGTGCAGGGTGGAATAGCCCCGTGAGTTTCCAAGGGAGTGGAAAGCTCTGGCTTTGTCTGGGAGGGACGGGCAGCTTAGAACTGCTGAAGTTAAGATGAGCAATCCAATAGATGAACACTTCATGACTGTACCACAATCCTAAAATAACACTGAAGAAGGTAAGCATTAGCCCTCTTATTGTGCTGTTAGAAAACAAGAAATAAACAGCATATAAAATAAGCCAACTTTCTGAAAAATTAGCTGTGTGCATGTTACAAAGTGATATGAACGTGTTCTGAAATTCTTGAAGGATTGCAGAACTTCTTTCAGATTCCCACACTTTTTATTGTCTTCGATGCAATCTGTTCATGCTTGCAACTCAGGTCGCCATTGTATACATTCAGTCAACATTACTAACTAAGCATGCTGTCAAATGAGTATTATGATTAGCGAGGTCCAGAGAGCTAGCAATTTTAGTGGAAAAGTAAGTGAAAATTGTACTTTTTTAAGTTATGCCACAGGGCATATCCGACTAAAACAAAAACATTAGTGGATTCAAGAGCCGTATTTTAATGGTCTCCTTTCGAGCTGTCTTTAAATAAAAATTTCATGACAGTGGAGAGAGCACCGGTGAATGCAAAGATGAAGACTATTATTTGCCCTCCTCTTACAGCGTCTCACCAAGGTCTTTAGGAGACCTGGGGAGTCTGTCATCCAAACACTTTGTAGTCCCGGCTCTGCAGGTAGCCACCCCCTCTGTGCAGGTTGCCCTGCCTCTCCTGTGGCTGCACTGTTTTTCCGACTGTCATTTTTATTGAAAAATAAAAGCTAAATTGGAGTTTCAGAATAACTCCCATTTAGCTCTTTTAATAAAATGGGAAAGATAAAAGCAACCTGGTCACTAGAGAAGTGTTTTTGAAAGCTATGCCTTGGATATCAGAGATGCAGAAATAAAAGACTGCTTTAAAAACACAGCCCGCTGGTCTAGCTCTGGCCCTCTGTGGCTCTCCTCCTGTACTGGAGCTGCTTTTAGCTTTAATTTTTTATTCAAGAAGTTAAATAGAAGACATGAAATAGTTTGGATCAGGTATCACAACAAATGAAAAGTGGGTAGCAGATGATTCCTTTAAATGCTATTCTTATCCAGCTGGTGCAGACAACTTCATCAGGTAATTTTCACCTTCTTGCTGAAAAAGGAGTTGTTCTGTATACTATCATTTTCAACAAAGAAAGCCCCTCTCCTTGCTAACTGCACAGGAACGTTTGTGTTCCCCAAAGTGTATTCCATGTAAACGAAACATTAATGTAATACAAAATTTGAGAATTTCTATAAGAAGCATAAGTTAATTAAAAGAAACCATTCCTTTAACTGTTATTTGTCTGGTGACCCATGGAATCTTTGAAAAATATAAATTTATTAATGTCTGAAAATTCAACCTTATTATCCTGACCTTCCATCATACCACTAAAGTAGTTTAAAATGTTTTTATTATAGAAGGTACTGCTTTAGTTGTAGAATTTTAGATACATTTAGTGAACTTATCTTGATAATTGAATGCAAAGCTCTGCTAGCATTGTGCGTTGTGATCAATCACTAGTCACAGGCCAATGATTCAAATCCATCAGTGACTCCTTGGGAGAAAGATGAGGCTTTACGCTTTCATAAAGATTTAAAGCTTCAGAAACTCACACACGTACTTCTATTCTGTCCCATGGGATTGTGATTAGCTAACATAGACTTGATGATGGCGTTTTTTTTTTTAAAGGTAATTGAGTTCTGGTGCTGGTGTCATCCATTCAGCTGCTCTGCAAGGCCATTTGTTCAAAACCACCAACCTCTTTTAGGGAGAAGGATGAGGTATCTGCTTTCATCAAGACTGACGGCTTAGGAAAAGCAGAATAGGGCCAGTAGGACTTGGAGCTGACCTGATGGCAAGGGGCTTTGGGATAGGCAAAGATCATTTTATTTGATCATAAAATCTAAATGCAAGTCAACTGGGACATTCATATTCAAAATAATAGAATCCAATCATTGCTAAATTTGGTGTCAATCAATTGTTTAGCAATAGATTGCTATAAAATAGCACCTCAAAGTATTACAAAAGCAAAACTTGTCGCTTGGAGGACTAAGGTGTGCCTGGCCTCCATATGGTTCTACACAATCACTTCATCTGTGTGTGAAAGCTGTGTACTGGAAAGGAAGAGCAAAGGAGAAGTGATGTCTTTGAATTAAGATGTTGGTGAAATATTCTGAGAATTCCATGGAAAACCAGAATAACAAGGCCATCCATCTTGAACAAAGTACAGCCAGAACTTAGAAGCAAGGTTGGCAAGTCTTGAACTCATGTTCTTTGGACAGGATATCAGGAGGCACCTGTCCCTAGAAAAGGACACCATGCCTGCTAAAGTCAAAAGTCTGTGAAGAGGAGGGAGAATTTTAATTGGATGAGCTGATACTGTGGCTGCCCTGTTGTGATCCTGCATAACCACTGCTCTGCGTGCTGCTCTGCTGTACAGAGTCAGTAGGAGCCAGAACCGACTTGAAGGGGCTGAACAAGGACAGCAAGAAGCTACCACCTCTGTAACTGATGAGAAGATACCAGAGGAGGTAGCCGGACTTGACAAAGGAAAACAGGTTCAGGTTGTCCTTTAATTTTAAGGAAAATTTTATTTTTTATGAATTAGTCTGTAGCCCTGGTGGCATCGTGGTTACACATTGGGTTTCGAAATGCAATTCAAAATCACCAACTGCTCCACGAGAGAAAGATGGGGTCGTCTGTTCTAATAAAGAAGGACAGTTTCCTGGGGCTGAGCCCTGGTGGCGTAGTGGTTGTGCGCGGGACTGTGGCTCACTGACTGGGTGGTTCAAATCCAGCAGCGGCTCTCCAGGAGCAAGGCTGGGTCTCCCACTCCCACCAGAGGGCAATGATGCTCCCCACCCCCCAAAACCAGAATGACAGTTTCCAAAAACTGACAGGGACAATTCTACCCCATCCTACCGGGTCACTGTGAGTTGTCCTGGACTCAGTGGGAGTGATTTTTATTTATTTATTTGTCATTAAGTAGTCTAGATGTAAACTGATAAATGTCATCAATACTCTTCTCTATTGTTCCTGACTTAATGGAAATGACTTAAAATAAATCTAGTTTTATTTGATCTTGTTATTACAATAAAAGGATAATTTGATGTATTCTTTTAGGGTTCTTTTGTCCTTAAGTATATCTTTAAATTAAAAAAAAAGAATTTAAAGCCTCTTTTCGCATATTTGATATTGTATCTATTAATCAAAGTAAGAGAGAAATATAGTTATGATGAAACTAAATAGGTCTCCCAGGATAAGTCATCAGTGATGAAGAACAATTTGCAAAGGGAAACTACTGTCCTCTTCACGACTGTCAGACCCTGAGAGGTCTGCTAAAAGCATTCTACTGTGCATCAGCATTGTCGCAGGCTTGTGTGAATGGTATGATTTTAAATTAGCTTTCTATACTTCATTGAATAACACCTACTCTACAAAGTACCTCTTATTTCCTATGCCACCCTTTTCTATGACTGCCTTCTATATATTTCACAGAAGAGCCAAAGAGTAAACAGAAAGCAATTACTTGTGCTTCAGAGAGAAAAAAATAAAAGAGGGAACATGGGTGAATTTGATGCTTTCTTTTGATGCTATGAACTAATACTTTTGAAAAATATATATATATATATTTAATAATTATGTAACGTTCTCCATGCTCCAATGAAAAGAAAAGGAAATTTCAGAGAAGATAAAATACAAATGTTTTTACTGTTGCCTTCAGGTTTTAAATAGGGTAACTGATCTGACCCAAATTGCAAGGCCCATCAAATCCTGTGGCCCGTGGGCCATTCCCTGTCTGGCTTGCTTTAATTTTCTTTGGCAGATACACTGGTCAGAAACAAAAGGATAAACTTTAGGCATTGAATCCCATATTGTCTTTTAAGTATTAATAGACAAATCTTCATTGTACAAAACTACACTGCCTTTAAAAATGAAAAGAAAGTATACAACCATACACATGCTAAATGTAGAGTGGAATATTATGATAGGAAATTGCAAAATATTTCTTAAGAGGATTATTCTATCCTGATATCATAAACATATTTTCAAGATTTGTTAATATAAAATCAATTCATCATGTAGTATGAGATTTTAAAATTTGACATCATAGCTTAGTTAAAAATGTGAAATTTTGAAATTATGAACATTTTAATTCTCCCTAAATGACTCTAAACTAAATACAATGATGGTTGTTCTGGCTATGCTAAACAAATATTGCAGGCTCAAGGCTAGTTTTATAATGGAATTAGCAAATAAATTGCTTAAATAAAATAAGTGTACATAGTTGTTTTAAAACATTTGCTCTCTGAAAATGCTATGTGAACTAATTATAGGTTGATAATATAAATTAATTGTTCAAGTGCTAAGTATATTTCTTTTGACTCAGACTCTTCATCAGAGAGCACAAACATACACTGTAGTGAGATAGAGGCTGTTTTGTCATATGTTCATTTAAAATTACAAAGACATTGCTAGTCATAAAAACTCTCACCAATTCAAAATACTTTACTAATATGCTACTGACACAAGGAGAAAAGAAATGCATGTATTTTTTGAAAATACTACACCTAGTGTTTTCTAAACTCTGGTAAAGCTAATTTGCATGCTTTAAAAATTTGATAAAATAAAAAAAAATTTGATAAAATCAATATGCACTTGCCAAAATCACAGTCATTGCAATTTTATTATTTACAGTCCTCTCTATATTTCTGAGTGTATTTATCATGAATGACTTTTCTGAGAGTATTTATCATGAATGATTTTTCTGAGAGTATTTACCATGAATGGGTATTAGTTTTTTTCTCAAATGCTTTTGCTATTTCACTTGTTCTTATTATCTGATTTTTTTATGGTAGTCTATTAGTATGATGGATTGTGTTGTTTGATTGCAAATACTGAACCAAGATGGCATCCATCTTGGTCATGATGCATAGAATTCTTTTTTTTTTTTTTTTGATTGCTGAATAGTTTTTTTCTCATATCGTGTAAGAGTTTTTCATTGGTATTTACAAGCTTTATTAAGATTTAGTTTTCTTTTTTGTTCTGTCTTTGCCTGGTTTTGGTAATGAAGCAAAGTAAGTTACATTAAAAACTTGGAACTGTTCTCTTATAGTTTCTGAAAGAGATTATATAAAACTAATATTAATCCCAAGGCATTTAATACAATCCTCCAGTGAAAGTATCTGGTATAGTTCTTTTTTGGAGAGTAATAAAATGACACATTTCCATGTCCTTAATATTTATATGCACACTGGTATTTTCTATTGCTCTGTATTCTACTAGGGTATTTTGAATTTATTATTCCTTGTTAATTTCTACTTAATTTACATGGCAGTTTGTTTTATGTCAGTTGTCAAATTTCTGACTCACTAGTATTCTCTTCTTATCTTTGGATTCATGACACGCTGCTCTCGCTGAGTACATTTCTGATGCTGCTCACTTGTCTTTTCCTTCTCTTCTTTAATGAGTATTGATCTAAAGAGTCAGCTACTGGCTTCATTGTTTTCCTCCAAAATATGCGTTTTTCATTTTGTGGATTTCTGTTACTTATCATTTCATTTCAATGGCTTGCTTTGGGTTTGTGCTGCTTTTGTTGAGGAGAATCTTGAGATATGGGATAAAATGATTATTTCAGATTTTTCTCTTTCATATGTGTATGAGTGTGTGCATACAATACTGTAACTATTCCTCTCATTGATGCTTTAGCTGTGTCCTATGAAAGTTCTTATAGCACAATTTTATTTTTATTCAGTCAAATTTAATTGCTTTACCTCTTGAACCTGATTTTTAGTTTTCCATTATTTTGAAATTTTCATCTTTCTGCTGTTGATATCTAGTTTGACTCATCCTGTATAATTTATATTACATTTACTATGTTGAGGTTTGTTTTATAGGTATTTGAAAGGAATGTAAATTCTGTTGTTAGGTGAAGTGACCTATAAATCTTAATCAGATGCTGTCATTTCATTATGTTGCTGAGTTCTTTTATACTCTGGTTTGTTTCTGCCCTCACATTCTACAGATTGTCATAAACAACAAAAATTCTAATGTGTCTTTTGCTGAAGCTTCCAATGTGTTGCTTTGAAACATATTTTCAATGTGTTGTTTTGAAGCATTTTTATTCTGACTGCCTTTACATTGTTGTCAGGGAGTTCTAACCTCTGCTCTGTGGCAATTGGAATCTACAAATTATCTTTTCCCATTTAAAATGTTTCTGGTTCTTAGTATGATGAATCATTTACTATTGAAGTTGAACATATGAGAAACATTTTATTTAAACCTGTTTTAACATGCTTTCTCTGACATTTTTCTGATAGGAAATCATACTTCATAACTCTCAGGTGAATATAAAAATGATCCTCTTTTGCCTTCTTAGCACACAAAGGGTGGTATAGTGGTTACAAGTTCAAGTATGATCCTCAAGGCCAGAAGTTCAAAACCACCAACCTCTCTGTGGGAGCAAGATGTAACCTTCTACTCCCTTAAAGAGTCACAGTCTTGGAAAGCCACAAGAGGCATTTCTATCCTACCCTATCAGGTCTCTGTGATTTGGAATCGACTTGTTTACAGCGTGTAGAACACTCAAAACTGTGGTTTATCATTACTGAACAGAAAAAGGCGATCCAACTCCCTCTAGACCTCCATCGAACCTCTGGATGGCAAGTTAGGAATAACCTGTGACCAGTATTGACCCCACAGGAAGGGAGGAAGGGCATCCTGTTGAATTGGCAGAGGTGGTCTTGGCCAGACTAGGTCCTTTCCAATACTCTGTGGTAGTGGTGGGAGTTAACAGGTTGCCTCTGTGTCCAGATTTTGCAGTGTACTTGCACGCTGTTGGGAGAGGAGACCCATCACATGTCATAAGGGTGAGCTTTGATTCCCTATCCAATTTTTTTCTGAACCTGCCAAGAAGGGAGATAGTTTATTTCATTTCTGCCTGGGAAGTATATGTCAGGACTCCTCATTTAGTCTTTCATGGTATGAGTGGACATGAATCTTTGCTTTGTATGATGGAGCTAAATTAAAGCAATTATTATTCAAATATATTGCGGTATTGTTAAACTATTCTTTCAGTTTGTTGTTTGTTCGTTTGATCAGAGGAAAAAATAGACTTTTGCTGAGCATTTTTGGTCTGCACTTACTGTTTATTATCTTCTTCCAGTTTATTATCCAGTTTATTATCTTTTTCAGCCTTAATCTGCCATATATGACACAAAATTAAAAACCAGAGAAGATACACATATCCTTTAAGAGTCCTAGACTCTCTACTCATTCTATTTTAAAAATCAACTTCTCAAAGTCTCTTCAATTTGATTTTCATATATATAACATAGAACTTTTAGATGACTTAGCAGGAGGGATGAGAAAAGTATATATTCCATCTTTCTGAAATTAACTACTATTTTGGGGGGTTATTCTTCTGTGAATATAGTATACATTTCATTTTCTGAGAAACTTTAAAATTTCATAAGGCCCTTATAGAAGCCTTTTAATGGCCACTGGGTCATATCCACAGGAATTAATGTTCAAAGCATCCAAACCACTATTGACATTGACTCTAGTCTGAGTCATGGTGACCCCATTTGTCACAGAGTAGAAATTCTCATCAGTGTTTTCTTGGTTCTAATGTTTTAGGAAAGCATGTTCCCAGGACTTTGTCCCACCATATTACTCAAACAACTCAAATTACCCATCTGTAGGTTCATAATTTCATGTACAACACTTGTGCCACAGCTGGATATTCAAAAGACAATTGCAATGTATTTTGAATATGTACTACAATGCTATGGATATTCTTTAAGAAACCAAGAACTTTCTATATGGAAAGTAAATAAACTAGACATTCCTAGTTTATTCAGAAAGCTTTTCTTTTATTAGTTTCCTCTGCTGTATTCCTACATAAAATTCTATTGGGGAAAATCATGATGATCCTAATAATTAATTTTCAGCTTTTCTCAACTAGAATTTTAGAAGAGAATTAAGCCCAACAGAAGCTGATTTGGAGGACTGTTTTTTTCCATTTCTCTATATTGACACATGGGTGGTAACACTATAGATGCATCATATAGATGTGTGTGTGTATATATGTGTATATATATATATATATATGAAAGATCTACCCATTATATACAATGACAATTGTTTGCCACTAGGAGTACATTCTCTTGTGGAACTTAGGTGAGAATAATTCAGCCAAAATATATTTTCGAGAATTTTGCCATGATATATCCTACAGAACTCTTAGCTTAGAAAAGGAGCCAGTGCTATTTCAATAGAAATAAGGTAATTAAGCCAATTAACTTGACAAAATAAATATATATCTTGTTCTAATAAGGAAATAGAAACAGCTTTGGAATTTCTAATCAAATGGTGCTCTAACCAAGTACAAAATTAAACTGACTATATTATCTATGACAAATATCTATTTAAATCTTATGTTGAAATAAAGATAAAATAAATTTGTGAATGTCATACTAAGTTCAAGAAAACCCTTACCGACTAGGTCATGCAGAATATTTTAAAAGGATTAGCATCAATTATTGTATAAATCTTCTAAATCTGAGTAATCTAACTCAGTTTTGCTCTCAGATGAAATGCTACAAATCTCTTGCCTTTCAGACCTTTGTTCATGCGACCTATGGCTATGCCACTACGGTTCAACCCTACTAGAGAAAAATGGTATTTTCAATGTTCTGAGGTTCTTGTTGTCACCAAGCTTGATTCAGAAAACAACAAACTACTCCATTTTTCCTCAAGGACACCTGGGAGGTAAATGGCAGTGGGAAGAGCCTTACAATTGCAGTGAAACGAGCCACTTGGAAGGACTGCACTCTCCATTCTTCCTCAGCTTTCATCATCAAAAACTTATGGTTCCATATGGAGACAAAAAGAAGCTACTATATTAAAAAGATTCATTTCATTGATTGTGTCAACATTGTCAAAATAATGAAGCACAGATGTTTACTAAAGTTCAATCAAAAATCAAACACCACCATAGAGTTGATGCTGAGTCACAATGACCTTAAGAAACAAGATAAAACTTCCCCTGTGAATTTATATGTGTAGAAAGCCCATTCTTTCCCTTGAAAAGTGAATGGTATCTTTGAACTGTGAACCTATCAGATCAGAGCCCAACATGTAACCACTGCAGCACCAGGACTAGCTCCATTAAAAAGTTCTGAGAACTACCCACTCTCCAAGCTGCAATATTGACAGCAATAGTCTAACCTATTTTTCACAAATCAGTTCTGGTCCAGTCAAATGCTAAACTAGTTAAGGGCAACAAATATAGCGCCATTGGAAAATATTCTGGTACATAGCCAAGAAAAAGAAAACATCTACTTTAAATGCTTAATGAAGTAACTTTCATAAGTATTTTTCTTAGCACATGATTTTTAAAAAATTAATAACCACCTAAAGGGAAATCTATCAATAACATCAATTAAACTCTTTCATTTGGGTTGTAGCCCAATTACTATAGAAGTATACAAGAAGTACCTTCATTGAAATAAAGTGTAATGATGTTTACATTTAGAACCAGGATTAGCAAAGACCGGTTCTCACTAGATTGTTTTTGTTTGTCTTCTTATGTCCTTATGCAGTATCAAAGGCGTGCAAAAAAAAACAAATGTTTATTCAAATTTTTTCAAGAACAATCGATTAAGATAGACCTTCTTTATATAGCTACTATAACTCCATAGAGGAATAGCAAAACAAATAGGTAATTTTCCCATATACTGATATATATTAACAAATGGGGATGGGGTGGATAGGGAAAAATCTAAAGTCTGCAGTTAGGGAATTTGTAGCCTCTCTTCTTTAGATGTCTTTAACACTCTTGTTATTTTGGAAGTTTGATTGTAATACTGAGTAGTGTATGCTGCTCTAAAACACAAACATTTTCCATCATGACAAAATTGAGGATTGAAAGCAATCATATTTGTCTCCATCCACTGAATTTCTAAATGGCATCTGCATTCATTTTACCTAGGTACAATATTACCAGGTAGAAAAATTACCAGATAGAAATATTACCAGATAGAAAAATTCTATTATACTATTCTGACACCTCTTTAAAGTGTTGAAAAGTAAGGATATTCCTTTGAGGATTAAGGTGCTCCTGATCCAAACTGTAGGATTTTCAATCCCCTCACATACCTGGGAAACTACCTTCACTGAAATAAAGCTGTCAGAAATGTACTGGAGTTCTTTATTCAGGATGGAATTTCTCTGCTGAGCGTAAGGAAGACTGACAGAGGATCAATGCACCTGAATTCAGGTGTTGATGAAGAATGTGGACAAAGAACGTGCTAATCACGTAGTTCAGTCAAATGTTCCAGAGAACCAAAGATTGCTGTGCATTGAACGAGCTATCAGGAAAGAGCAGTCCCTGGAAAAGGATGTCATGTCTGGTAACTACAGCGACAGCACAAAATAGAGGACGACACGGTGGCTCCAACAATAGACTCAGCTGTGACAGTGTGAGGACCACCCAGGACCGGGCAGGACTTCGTTCCGTTGTCCGGACGGTTGCTATGAAAGAACTCGACAGCACCTGGCCGTAATAAAAGCAATCTCGATATCCAAGGAATTAGCAAAGGATTTTGATATTTTTAACCTAGGCAGTTTACATGACTTTCTCCAGCTGAGTTCCGGGGTTCTCTATAAACACGTAAAAAGGTTCTGGAATGTTTCTAGGAGTGTTTTGCTCTTGCTTTCCATTTCACCTTTCCACAATGGATTTGGAAGCCACCTCGTATGTTTGAAGTAAACATGCTGTGGCCTTGTATATAATACTTTCACAGGCTAGTGAAATTGCAGGAAAAAAATGTTACTGAGTTTTGGGCCTTTCAATGTTCCTTTATACCTTCAAGTGGTGATGCAAAAGTAAAATGAGATTTAATATTTCATTTCTATTGCTGAAAAATGTTTCAATTCATAGAGAGAGACATCTATTTGTTTTATGACAGAGTTTTGGTTATTGGTAGTTCTACTTTGATTTGAAAATATACTTTATGGAAAATATAAGGACATAAATATATATGGCATCAACACAGAGACTACTTAATAAGCATTAATTTTATATGTGTAAGAAATTAAACTAGACCTCTTCAAAAGTGATGGGAAATAAAAATGGAGAGAGTAGACCTTAGATTAATTTTTTCCTTTACTATTAGTATTCTGCTATTATTTAGAGACGGTCTAAAACATAATTCTAATAATGGAATTGTTACATGTGATGCTGTGACAAGAATTACAGAAAGCGAATCTTGCTAACAATCTTAATGAAAAATTAAATCACTATTAAGAGTGAAGCTGGCATCAAACATATTGCATGAGGCAAGCAAACGCCATCAGAAATGTATTGGAGTTCTATATTCAGGATGAAATTTTTCTGCTTAGAGTTTACTCAAGGAAAATAGAGTTAGAAAATAGAATTAAGTAATTGTGCTGTGTTTAGGCTATGGGGAAGAAATAAATAAAAAGCTAATTGGACAGAAGAGTAGCAAGGAATCAGAGAAACCAGATTTCCTTGTTGCTTGGGGTATTTTGCTTCAATAAATTAGAAAGGTGTAATTTACACTCCAAATTGAAATTAAATCTTCTACCATAAATAGGGGGGAGCAAGTAGACATCTATTATTTCGCTTTTATCCATAGGATATTTAGATCTCTGACAAGAGAACCACCTGATGTCTTGCTAGAATCTATAACAAAATCCCTTAAATAGCATATACCTTTCACAAAACCAGAATGTGACACAGATGAGTCGATGATTTCTGTTTTAAAATAACCTTTAAAAATGTTGAAAGAAAGGTAATACTCAAATATTTGAGAAATAATTAAGATGCAGTTAGAATCTATTATAGGCTGGTTTCTGAAGAGTTAGAAAAGACATAAATGGAGAATTTGGAAAATAAAAGAATCTAATCTTATAGTAACATTATTGCCACTTTGTCTCCAAAATAGCTCTTGAACCATTTTCATTTATTATGGTATTTGTCATTATCCCATCATCTCTACTTGTGACATTGCAATGGGTATTTATTTATATGATTTTCTTCCTTTCAACTCCATCTCGGTCCTACTGCAGTTCCCAAAATGATCTGCATGAAGTGTAACTCTTACCAAATGATTTTGTGCTTCAAACATGAATTGGCACTCCATTACTTATATGAATGATATCCACATTTCTTAGCATGCCATACAGAATGGCCTAAGATCCCATTTTTGCAGACATGACACCAGCAACTTTAGCTGTGTGTGTATGTACCTGTGTATAATTTTATATCTTAGAGCCATGGTGGAAAGAACTTACTTCAAACTTAAAATCTTCATAGCCTTTACATGATGATTCAAGTCAATTTTGGTATTTAAGCAAATTCACAAACAATTATATGTTTATATGAAAGAGGTATATATACAAGATTAGTTGAATCTTGAGACCACATCCTGGCCCAGTCCAGATCAAGTCTCTAAGTCCAATATTAGCCCATATGTCTGATACCAAACTATAAAGTTCTCTTCAGACTCATGAAACACACCCAATATTTCTGAATGCAGGAGGATCACAGGCTAGTAGGTTGGAAGTGTTGTGGATCCAGTGGTGTTGTAAGCATCTCAGGGCTGGCAGCAGTCTCTGCATGGCTTCTTCATCTCCAGAAGTCTGATTGCACCAGGGTAGGTCCATGTGGCTTCTCCAGCTCCCAAGGTGTAGTGCCATGTGTCTTGTCAGTAGAGAGTCACTCACGGAATGAGTCTTGAGTCTGGTCAGTAGAGAGTCTTCAAGGTAGTGAACTGAGAGAGAAGTCTCGTCAGCCTCCAAGGGGGAAAATACAGGAGTTCCCAGAATTCTCATAAGACCACGCCTACACAGAGGCCTAATTGACTATTATCCAATTGGCAGACTAGACTCCACCCCTTCACTTTCAATCCTCTCAAGTCCAAATTGACACCAGACTATGTAACTACCACAGGATGCATAAACACATTTAAAAAGAGACCTCACTGCATAGTGGCATATACATTTAACTGCTAACTGCAAGGTCAGTACTTTGAAACCATTAGGCACTCCTTGAGACTTTCTCTTCTCAAAAAATTTATAGTCCCAGCTATCCCACAAGAATAGTTCTACCATTCTGGTCAGTATGAGTCAGTATTTTCTCAATGGCAATGAGTCTGTTTGCTTTTGTTTGTCATATACAAATTCTAGTATGTTGTCTCCTAGACTTTTTGCTGTTCAATAGCCTATAGGAATTGGCCCATTGAAGTGGGAGGCAAAGCTCTTCTTGAGGAGTTTCACAAATATCTTTGCTTATGCTTGCAAAAAAAATCACAGACTCACTGCCACCCAGTCAATTCTATAAGGCAGAGTAGAAGTGTTCCTTGGTTGTTCCAAGGCTATAAAGCTTTAAGGTAGCAGGAAGCCTCATCTTTATCCCAAAGTGTGGCTAATGTGCTCAAATTGGTTTGATCAGACCCCAAAGTATAATGTATTGTGTCATCAACATCCTTTCTCCTATCTCCTCAAGCATTGTAACAATTGTGATGCTGGCACAGAACTAGGAAGTGTTTCGTTCTGTTGTACATACAGTCACAATGGGTGAAAGCCAACAGCATGACACATAACAACAGCATGACACATGACACAAAGGAGGAAAAACCTCCTTTCTTTTTTTTTTTTAAAACCTCCTTTCTTTAGTCTAGATAATACTATTAGATCATCATACATCTTTCCTTAGACACCTTAGTTACAACTTTTATATCCTCCTTGCCTCTTAGTCTTCAGGAATTCAATAAAGTATCCTAATTCAAAAAGGCTTGACTTCTAAATTAGTACTTTTGTTTAAATTTAAGAAGTCAAACATGTCTTTATGTTCTTGGTTGTTATTATTAGGCCTTCCTAAGGAATGCTTTTTTGAAAATCCATTGCTGGTACTTGAACACTCTGTAAATGAATTATTGCACTAAGACAGAACATTATTTAATTGAAATATGAAATTTTGTGTTTTAGACTTTGCCATTAGAACAATGAATAATTTGTTTCAAATATAATGTTGTTTTACTTTCCATCCTTTTTTAAGCTCTTAAATCAATATCAATGGCATGATTTCTATTTTTCTTGGCTGATTGATAAACGTTTTTGAAAATATTATGCAGGTGATGCCCTCTTTTGTGACTCATGCTACCTCAGAAAGAAATAATAACTCCATGCTGAATCTCAGCAGTTCACCTATTCACAATCTTCAAGTTTGCACATTTTTCAAATTCATTTCTGTGTATCTTTCTTCCATATGAAACCCTAAGATCCATGAAAGGAAGGACAGTGATGTTCTCACCCTGAATCCCATGCATTTAGCACATTGTCTGTTATCTAATTGCCAATTAGTAAATGTTCACTGCACAAAGTCACTCCCTTTTAAACTTCTAAGCTTTTTGAGCACAAATGGCACCAGGATTATGAGCCAGGTATGCCCCTAAGTCTGTCTTTTAAGCAAATTTACACATGATAAAAAGTTTCAGTATAATTCATACCTAACATCAGTTATTCAAATGTTTTATTACCATATATCTTCTTATGTACATAATTATACACAAAATATTAAAGAAATTCTCCTGAATAAATGAAAATATTTAATATAATAATAATATTTTATATGAGGGTTGTTTCATAACTAAAGGTTGTATTTAATCAGGCTGTTCATAATTCATGTATTGCCTGCACATTGTTTTTCTGGTAAAATTTGAAACATATAACATTCCTACTTTAAGATGCTAATGATTAAAAATATATAAAAGATCACTAAAGAAATCCCAAATATTTGAAACTTGGAACACAATTACACTTCTTCCTAAGCCAACAGCCAAGACTTTAGTCTTCATCCTCTCAATCATATTGTGTCTTATTTTCTATTTCCATAGATCTGAAAGTCTCTGGCACACTGCTTTATAAATTCAACTTTCCCTTCTTCTGCCCAATGAGATTTTTTGTTTCATTCTTTTACTTCATCATCTTTTTCATTTGACAGAACTACAGTTGAGAAAAAGATTCAGAAACTCTTGTTATTCACTTTCATATTTTCTTTCATTCTTGTCTTAATTACCTTTTGATTTCTTCAAGGATGATGTTCTTGATGACTGTCCACAGCTCCTCATGCCTTCTGCCATTAATGTTCAAAGTAATATTTTTTTCCCTTCACAGAAGGATCACAAGTTAGGGATGAGTCAACCAGGATGCAGTATTCATCCATGAAACACACAACATTCCTCTCGCTCTTTAATGCCTCCTCTCTGCCACTAACAGACCGCAGTTCTACCTTACACGTCAGGTTAGACTAGAACTTGTTCAATGGAACATATAAGAACCCTTAACACATGGAATCTAGGACATATAAATCCATCAGAAATAGTAATGGGAGTAGTGATACCATGATGGTAGGGGGAAGGTGGAAGGAGAAGGGGAAAAAGGGGGACACAATAAAAATAATCAACATATAACCAACATGCTGCTCCCTTCCCCCATCAGAGGACAAATAACAGATACATTGCAGGGAGACAGCAGATGTTGTAAGATAAGGAACTGATAATAATTTATAAATCATCAAGGGCATGTTAGGGATGGAGTAGAAAGGAAATGGCAACATTTGTACAAATATACTTGGTACAGTTGGCATATGGATCATTGTAAGAGTTGTAAAAGCCCCCAATAAAATGATTTACAGAAAAGTGTGTGTGGGGTGTTCAGAAAATATGAAAAATTGTGTTAGAAATCAAAATATGTCCATGTGGTAAAACATCTAGTACATAAGGCCAAATTTCTTTAACCTAGACAATCATTGAAACATTAATATTGAGAGGCCAGTTCAAATCCACTAATCAATCTCTGGGACACAGATAAGATTATCTGCTCCAGTCAAGATTTATAGCTACAGAAGCTCTATGCAGCAGTTCTATCGGGTCTTGATGAATTGAAATCCATTCAGTGGTCCTACATTTATAAATCCATAGAAAAATGGGCAACATCAATGAATTGTCATATTTATACTTAGGATCCAGCCATACAATTCAATACTGTCAAAATATGGAGCAATAATGCAGAGTTCAAATTAATCAAGATGAATAGAATGATGAAGGCAACAAATGTACAAATGTGCTTGATATACAATGGATGGATGCTTGGATTGTGATAAGAGTTGTATGAGGCCCAATGAAATGATTAACAAATAAACTGATAAACAAACAAAAATCTGTTCCTGAGTGGTCCTCAAAATTCAGGTGGGATAATCTCAAAATTATATTATGGTTCCCAGGCCTTATTTTAATATTGTTCAGTTTTTCACTCAAACTTACAAATGAGCTAGTGATGATAATAGGCCTCTCACCATTTTCTAGCAGTTGATCTAGTACCTATTTGTTATCTTCTCACAGATGTAGTCAATGTTATTTCTGTGTATTCCATCTGAGAAATACAATTATATATCTGAAAAGTCAACATGAGTAGTAGTTCTGGGTGTTGTTGAGAAAGGTATTGTCTATGAAGAAGCTGTTGATCTCGCTATGGTCAGTTATATTTCTATCCCCAAAGCTTTATATTCCAACTCTACTCTCTTCCTTTCCAACCTCTGCAATTCTAATCGCCAATGATTACCAATATATACTGATCACATGTTTCATCTATTTCAGAGGGAAGGTTTTGGTAGAATTCCTCAACTTCTTCATCACTAGCTTTAGTGATGCATCACTAGCTTTAGTTGGTGCATAAATTTTAACAGTAGTTGTATTGAATGTATTTTCTTGTATGTAAATAGACATCATCCTGTCACTGATAATATTGCACTTCAAGGTAGATCTTGAAATGTCCTTTCGGAAGACGAATGTGATACCATTCCCCTTGAACCTGTCATTCCCAGCATAATAGACCATATGTTTTTCTGATTAAAAATGGTCATCACCAGTCCATTTCATCTGATCAATGCCCAGGTTATTGAGTTTTATGTGTTGTATTTCATTTTTATAATTGCTCTTGATTTATACTTTTTATATTCCAAGTTCCAATTATTAATAGCTATCTGCAGTTCCCAGTTTGAGCTGTGTCCCATCTTCAAATGAAGATTTCAATGACTTTACTCCATCAATATAATATAGTTGATGGTACTTTGAGAAGGCAGCTCTTTTTCAGTCATAGTTTCAGTTCCTTCTGACCTGAGAAACTCATCTTCTGGCATTAGCTCTGGGGTAATGACATAAACTAGTGTCAACTTGAGACTAGTAAGGGTAAAGGGGTGGAGTTAAGCCTATAAATCAGGTCACATCTTAATGACCTCATCTGCAGGCATGAAGGAGATAAATTGCTCACCTATGCCAGACATGCCCTCGCTTCACATTCCTGATGATGACAAGTCACCTGGAGCTGTGTCAAAGGAGCCAGAGCCTTGGAGCTGGAAGAGCCATGTGGAAACCCATACCAGGTGAGATGTTTCCCACACGATGGGATTCGCAAGACTTTTTGACCCACTGTCCTATGATCTTACTGAATTCAGTATCGTTGCATGGCTGTGTGAGTCTAAATAGGAATTTATGAACTAGCATTGACATATGGTGTAATATCAGATGTATGGACTTGATATGAACTGGACTGGGATGTTTTCTTAATATACTATTGTTCTTTGATATCCAATTTTCTGTTACACACATATGAGTGTCTGAATTTATTTTTCTAGTCAATCAGGACTAAAAGAAGCATTTAAGGTATTCTTCTGCTATTGATGAGGTTTTCAGAATCGAACACTATGATCCTGCTTTCCATAAGGTTTTCAGTGGATAACTCTTCGGAAATGCACAAACTATTTCTTTTACATAGTCTGTTCTGAATCTAGGAGTTCTGCGGAGACTTGTTCATTTTGGCTGATCCTGCTGGTATTTGAAATAATGGTGAAATTACTTCTAGGATCACAGAAACATATAAGCCACCACAGTATGACAAACTGATAGACAAAAATAGTGAACATACTATGGACTGCCAAAAAGAATAAACAAGTCCTCCATGAACAGCTACAACCAGAATGCATTTTAGATATGAGGATGGCAAGTATTCATCCCAGAACATACTTAGAGCATGTTATAAGGAAAGACTAGTTCCGGGGAAAGGATAGCATGGTTGATAAAGCAGTGGGGCAGTGAAACAAGGAAGACCAATAACAAGAATTGATACAGTTGGCTGCAAGAGGGACAGACATTTCACAAAACAAAACAGATAAAAGAGTTAATAAGCATATGGAAGTATGTGCAACCTTAATACAGACAGCATGAAAATGAAAATGAAAATCACAATTAGATACATTTAGGCCTACTGAAGACTGAAAATACCCAGCATTGCTGAGAACGTGGGATAACGGGAGACTTGAATAATCTGTTCTTTATAGAATACGGAGTACTTTATACTGTTGGTAAAATATGAAACATTAAATCACCAATCGAAAATTGGTTAACAATGAAGAAATGGTCGGAAGGTTGTGTCTGACCTCCTCCTGATACACAAGGGGGAAGAATATAATTCCACATTTGTCCATGGATGATTCCTGAGGCAGAAGTCAGACATGCTTCTGATGCGAAGATCCCTCCTGTGGCATTCTACTCCTCTCTTTTGCTCAGTGTGCTAAATTGTTGCTATCACCAAAGAGAACTTGCAGGCACTATTGATGATTATGCAACTTATTAGGGAAACGAATTATAAAATGTTAAGAATACAATTATTTTGACTGCAATACTTTTTCTCAGCCATATGGTAGACAATTCTCTGCTTCTTGGCTTCTCATCCCTTGTGCTACAAACTGCCGAAAGGTCTCCGTACTGCTCCTCTGCTCTCTCTCTCATAGTCTTGATGCTGTGCTCTCTAAAGGGTAGATACCCCAGCGATGAGGTTATATGTAGATCCCTGCAATGGGTTCCTTCTTTCTAGTTTCTTAGAAAGTTAGGCCTAGTCTTGCCACGCAAACCAGCAATCCCACCTGGTCACGGCATCTGAGAAATAAAAGCATGTTTTTAAAATCGTTTTTCAAGAATCTTCAAGTATTTTTTTTAATAAATCGTAACAGCCTGCCACTGGAACTGATACAATTATCAATAGATACATATGTTGTGGTAGATTCATCAATGAACTATCAATAAATAATTAAACACTGTAGTACACTTTCCAGTGTACCTCTTATATGAAATTCTAGTATAGGCAAAATGACTCTTCAGTGGAAAAACGGACCTCATCTTTTTTAGAGGAGAGACTCTCTGTTCCATTCTTTGAGGGGAGGAGTGGTGGTGCTTGTGAGGGTCCATGGAGTTGTTTGAAACTCATATAAACCCCATGGACAATGGAACAAAACATTGCCAAGTCAGGAGAATCCTCACAGCTTTAGCTGTGCTTGCTTGATTGCATTGCTGCAGCCAATGGGTTAATCTATCTTGATGATTGTGATAGTTAAGATTGATTGTGCCAACCTGGCGGATGACCACATGTGTGATTCATTGAAGAGCAGAGAGCTAAATGGCTCGGCGATCCTCTCTTGACTTTTCTCTTGCTTTCTGATGGTCGGACCCGCGTGTGGCTGCCTCAGCTCGTTCTCTGCCTCAGCACGCAAGATTCACTTCTTGCCAGACATTTCTAAGGAGAAGCCACATGGACCTACCTGATGCAGCCCTGGTGCAGGAGAAGCCACGTGGAGACCGCTACCAGTGCCGATATCTTACATGCTCACTGATTTGGGTGTCCTCCTGCCTGTGGTGTCATTGCATATCTTTTGTGAGATTGCGGAGGGCTTTGTAGATCAGGTTTGTACATATAGGCTAATGCCAGACTTATGGACTTGGATAGTATGGGGTTAGGATGCTTTGTTAATGCTCATTTATCCTTTATATAAAGTTCTCTCATAAAATATGTCAATGAACTTTGTTTCTCTGGTATACCCAGACTAAGACAATAGGTTTCTACTTTCTCACTGACCCTCTATTCTATCAAGAATGATGTCTTTCTGCTGGGACGAGGATGTTCTGATAGCATGTACAAAATCTGTGACATATGGTTAGAACTTCATTCCTAGGTATATGTACTGTAATTATGTAATCAGTTGTTGGTTACTTGGTATATGTGTCAAAATCCATTAAACCATAAACTAAAATGATTGAGAACTATTTTATGTAAATTATGCTCCAATAGAGTTTATTTTCAGAGTAAACAACAATAAAAAAGCAAACAGGCCATTCAGTGTACTTTGGAAACACAGTAATTGGATCAGCATAAATATCACTAATAACCCTAAACCAGTTGAAGAGTTGGGCATATTGTGCCAGTCACATTATCTAAGATTTCAATTAAATTATATTTGAAGTCCATTATTTTTCATGTGTTTAAGTAAAAGAGATTTGGAACTAATATTAATTGAGTATATGTCTTTTAGCAAATTTCTTTAATAATTGTCACAGTAACATTTTCCCACAATATTACTGAAAGATGCAAGATCCAGAAATAGTAAGAGTATTGACCAAGATATCTATCATCTAAATTGGCAGAGCTAACAATACATTCAAGTCTTCCTCATTTAGCAACATCATTCTCTGTACTTTTGTTTGTTTTTTGCTTTTTTCATTCTCTGTACTAAACTTGGGAGCATTTTGGGGGGAGTTTTAAATGCTAGGACTTCTGAACTGTTCTAAATTTCAATATTAAACCTCACCAATTTGTTACAAAGAAATATAGATTAGCAAAAATGAATGAAAAGTCCACATTATAAGATATTCTTGAAGAAGTATAGCTTTATCACTCCTAGGTACAGAATGTAACTTGAACTGTTCTATTCAAGACTACCTAATATAAGTTCTGTGTCTGAACAGATTAGAATGTTTCCCAATTAACATAACAAAGCTCTTTCCAAATTCCTGGTGATTGAAGCTTAGATTGCAGATTGCTTTCATGTTAAACAAAACAAAACATTAAAATTCTTCCTTTATTTTATAACCTAAACTTGATAAACATTTTTTCCTTATCCAATTCCTTTAGAAAAAAACTTTCTGGAGAATGAAAAAGAAAAAAAAGAAGTCATTTAGGAATAGTTAATAGATGCCAAACTAATAAATGCAGAATTAAAGAAGCTCCATTGCAGCCAAATAAACCACCACCACCACCACCAACAACAACAACAACAGCAAATGAGGTCTATTGTTTGTTTTACAATGAGAGTTAGTTATTGAAATGTCTAAAAGGCAGGTATAAAAGTGAGTTTCCTGGAGTTGAAAGAGAATTCATATGTATGTCAAGTTCCAAGGATTCTTCTTGCAGGAGAAAATATTTGCAGTAGGGGACAGAGAAAAAGCCCCTTTTATATTAATTTCTTGAGTTGCTTGTAGCCAGAACCATCCCCTCTGCTGTTCCCTGTCACTTGTGGAGGTCTTTGAGCCCAAGACCAAGCTGCCTGCCTGTCCCAACAGTGGTGTTTTCTCTTCAAAGAGCCATTGCTACTGCCTCTCAGTTCTATGCAGGAATTGAAAAGCCTTTGAAAGTGGTGCAGCCTCACTGCACAGCTAGTAATAAGCATTAGAGGAAAACACGCAGCTCATTTGTTTAAAAGTTTATTCTCTTCAGTGTGATTTAGACAGATGTGAGGTGGTTTTGCTCAGCCCCATGGCAAAGTAGAGCCTGGTCTCCTTTCAAAGACTTTCTCAGTCCTGCCCATTGCTGAGCTTCTGTAACAATGGGGCTTTGAAAGAAAAAAGAAAAAGACAGAAAGGAAGAAAGAGAGGAGAGAGAGAGAGAGAGAGAAAGAGAGAGAGAAAAGAAAGCGATGCCACCAGTGGGAGAGGCTGACAGCTCAGTCTAAACTCAAACAGCCCTTTTAGTGTCCAGGACAGAGGTGCACATCTAAAGATGGGGATGAGGTCTGGGTTCAGAACAGCCCAAAGAATTAATTTAAAAGAATGTCCCCTCCCTTTCTCTGTGAAGGAGGCAGTGGTAACTCTACTTCCCAGATCACAGGGCATTTAGCCATGTAGATTTCCAAAGAATACTATTTCTGGGAATACTATGACTACCCGGTTTCCAAAGAATATTATTTCTGGGAAATAGATCTGAGAAACAGTGAATTCCAGGCTTATTTCCTACCAGGCACAAGTTAAAAAATAGAAATCCTGGTTCGGAACCATCAACACATGTGAATAGAGACAGTTGTTTCCTTCAGAAACAATTCATCATGGAAAGGGATGGGTGTTTATTGGCTATGATACATGCCATGAAACAAGTCAGTGGTAGAGATGGAGCTATCATTGTCATTAACACATATTTTCACTAACCTACACAGGCATAGTGGTAGTGTTGGGGTGTGTTGTTGATTCCCCCAATCTGATTTGGAGTTCTGTCAGGCTACAAATAGATAATACCTATCCAATTAAAATAGGCAAGAGATGTTTGCATTAAAACCCAAAAGTTTCAGATCAGAACACATAATGTCTATATGATGAATTTCATGTATTTTGAAGCACACGTCTAGATCACCTTTATAAAGCACACCAAATATGTGCACATACTAAGAACAATCATACACTTTAGTCATTTGTAAACTAAAATAAAGCCTCAAAGAAATGATAAGGCTTATTAGAAATGAGACTATGGGAAGAAAATAACCAACTAGAGCTGATATCACCACACACCTACAATTAAACAGCTGTATGATCATTTGTGCTTAAATCCAGCAAACAATTGGTCATTCACTGAAATCTTAATAAATTGAAAAAATGTATATCTTGAAGATTTAGTGAAACAACCATTGAGTAGCTCTGCAGGCTTGAAGGTTGTGTGAATGCATTATGAAAGAAGGAAAACAGACTTGGGTTATGTAAACTTGGGTTCAATTCCTAAGAAGACTGCCTACCAGGCATACAAATTTGGGTAATAAATAACTGGCCAGAGAATGGCTATTCAGAAAGTCAACCCACAAAATCTAGTGTGCAGGCTATTTATGAAAGCCCACTCTTGGACTATAACATGTGGAAAATGGAGAGAAGGTAGGATGGGTAAAGGGAGTAGTTTATGATGGTGGTCTAACCACAGTCCTAGTTGACTAAAGAGACATGTCTGGAGATTGGGTTTCTTTTCAAAGATGGGTAGACTGTTCCAGTCCTATACTGTGGACCCATGAAGTAGGGGTATAATCTGGACAAGGAGTTTCCTGAAGATAAGAAAGCCCTTGTTAGATTTACAGATACCAACTGTCTAATTTCATCAGCTGATAGCAGCTTTTAAAATATATAGTTATGAAAAAGCAAGCATACATATCATGACCATGGAAGAGTCTCGTTAATTGAGTCTGATTCGTGACTAATGTAAAGGTTGGAATTTCACATTCACACCTGAAGATCGTTCACTGGAAAAAGGTGGAACACATCTTTCTAAAGAGCTACAACCCTACATAGGGTTGATCGCAGTTGGCTCCAAGTCAATGGCAGTTGAGTTTGGTTTGGTTTGGCATGTGGCTGTGGACATTGTAGATGGTCACCCTGCCTGACTACTGACCAAAGTCTAGACATTTTGCCCTGCCCAAAGTCACCCTGGAAGAAACGCCTAATAATCTAAATGACTGGCTTTATGGATTTTGATTATTAGAACTTTCTTCCAGGTTGACCATTTAGAAATATGTGTCCCACCTTTTTCCAGGGAAGCATCTTTTGATGTGTGAATTGCCAACTTCTACATGAGAAATCCAATCCACACATGAGGACCATCAGAGTTCTTTTTAAAACAATAGGGAATGGAAACATTCATTTTAGCAAGCAAACGAAATGAGAAAATGTGCCCAATGGGTTCAATTCTGAATGCTAGCAATATTATAGGATAAATTGGAACTTCCCAGGAAGGCTTCCATAGCTGTGACCTTGATGGAGAAATGGCAATCGAGGTCCATCTGACATCATAAGTGACGTAGCGCTTGCCATTTCTTCAACTCCTCTTCTCCTCAGTGTTATTCACAGTTGGCTATGATACATACAAATGCCTTTACATAGTCTATAAAATATAACTGAACAGCTTCTGGTATTTAACCAAGTTCTTTTAACCACCAAGAAAATGTCCCTAATAAATTTGTGAAATTATTATAGATTTCAAATATTTACATTAGTAAATGTAAATATTCAGATATTTACATTAGTAAGCTAGAGAGACATCCTATTCATGATTATAAAATAACATTTGAATGAAAATGTGATTACTGAAAACTATATGCTGAAAATATAGTTATATTTAAAATTATATTTATTACTATCTTCATTATTTACAGACATTACAAAAGGACAAAGTATCTCAGGACATTTAAAGAAATTAGTTTTTTTTTCCTATTAATAGGTATAGTGGAACTAGTTTCCACATCTCAGGAATTCAAATACGCAGGTTGGTACTTATTCTGTAGTAGTACTATTTGATATTTTTAAGGTACCTTTGAAAATACTATTGCATATTGCAGCATAAATAGTGGTTGTTATGTTCATGCAGAACATAAGGTGTTCCTTAATTTGTATTAAATGGATAATGCCATTGATCTTTCAGAAAAACCCCAGTGCTTTCTAATGCTCAGTCCAGGTCTTAATATAATTTTTCTTTTCTTTCCATAGGTTAGCAGTGCAAAAACATTGGCTATTCAAGCAGCAAGAATCTGACTGTTACTTTACTTTTTTTATGGTACTGTAACTTCACATATAGACTGCGCACTCTTTTAATATCAGCTATATTTTACACTGAAAACAAATGATATGTATTGTTTATTTCCTTACATATTTCCATTCTGACTCCTACTTTGAAAACTGTTAGAACTCATGAAGACAAATACCCAAGGGAAATACAATATTAATGAATAGATAATTATGTTTTAATAGGATAATACGGCAAAGTCTGTGGGAATTTAAAATATTTACATTTTGTGCTAAATCTTGAGTTATAAAATAGCTGTTAGTTTATAGTATAAACCTACAAAACAAACAAAAATTCACAAAAGTTTCTGTGTATTGAAGATTCAGAGGAAAATATTAAATATTTGTGAAGTGTGAATATTCTTCTGAATTCCAATAAGCTTGAAAAAATGGTTAGGAAATAAAGAGAAATACCTTGTCTGTATTATTTTCACCAATATGAAATTTTAGTTTATTGTTTTGGGAAAAAAGCATACTTATTGCTACTAGATTCTCTAGAAAAGCAAAACCAGGGACTCTTATATAGGAATGTATAAAGGAGTTAAAAAATCATTCACACTGCTGTAGAAAGCTAAGTCCTTCTCTAGATACGCTCCAAGACACTGGCTAAAATATTAAGTTGGGCTGAGCCCTGGTGGCATAGTGGTTGTGTGCGGGACTGCAGCTCACAGGGTTGATGGTTCAAATCCAGCAGCAGCTCTCCAGGAGCAAGGCTGGGCTTCCTACTCCGACCAGGGAAGTGATGCCACAGAAAAACAAAATAAATATTAAGTTGGAAGGTTCTCCTTTCTCATGTAACTAAGTGCTAGCAAGTGGCTGCCAAAGGAGGCTGCAGTTCGTGGTAGCCTACCAGTCTTGTGGCTGCAGACGCTGTGAGTCCATGATCACCTGGTAATGTAGCAAGTCCTTGGTTGAAGTTGAAAGAAGTGAAAGTTGATGAGTCATATGCAAGATCTACACCAATAACAACAACAGAAACAAGTTTTCCATAGCTTCTCCTACTTCCATTTATATTGGATGGAGGTGACACTCCTGACATAATTGATTGTGTCAAGGCTTTCACCTGAGTAAGGATGTTGCAATTATCTCCACGGAGATGTGCAGCTGATTGCAATTAAGAACAATGTGCCTTAGAGTTGTAACCACATCCTAGACTTATTTGATCTTGTACTGAGCAAACAATTCCAGAACCTGTACTGCATAAAAAAGAACCTGGCATCAGGTTTGGAAGAAGGCTTATTTGAAGTGCAGATCACACAGCATTGCTTGCAAAAAGAGAGAAGGACTGAAGCCTTCAATATGAATTGCAATGTAATTCAAGGCAAGCAAAAGTCCTCATAACAGGACCAATGGGTAGTAGGATAAGAGGAGAAAAGAGTGAATTTGTCAAGCGTTTTATGTTTCTTGGGTTCACAATCAATGTTCATGGAAGCAGCAGCCAAGATATCAAATAAAACATTGCATTGATCCATCTATCGCACAAGATCCCTTTAAAGTGTTGAAGAGCAAGGGTGTCACTTGGTGCATCTGACACAAGCCATGGTAGCTTCAGTCATCTTATATGCATGTGAAAGATGAGTCTTACATAAGAGAGACTTCAGAAGAAGAGAGCATTTAAATTATGGTGCTGTTGAAGAAGAAAAGCATTATGGATTGTCAAAAGAACAACAAAATCTCCCTTGGAAGACGTGCAGCCAAAATGCTCCTTAGAAGCAAGGATGATGAGACTTCACCTTGTTTAATATACTTTGTATGTATTAGCAGGTGAGACCTGCCCCTGAAAAAAGAAAAAGACATCATGCTTGGTAAGGAAGAAAGGCATTAATAAAGAGGAAGACCCTTGACAATGTGAATAGACCCAGTGACTGCAACACTGTACTTACACAATACAGCAATTGTTAGAGTGGCTCATTCTGGTGTACAAAATGTCACTATGAAGGTGTCTGACAACCACAGCAATGATAATATAACTGATTGAAAATGATTAGATTGTGTTCCATCAAGTCACGGGGTTTACAAGGTAGTAACTCCCAAATCACTAAGAATCTTATCACAAGCAAGTTGACATAAAATCTTAACTACCACAGAACTAATATGCATGATTATAGATTGTTCAATGATGAAATAGAAAAGCTGAACTTTACATATCCAAAGGCATCTTGAAAAGTCACAGTATTGTAATAGACTGTGAAATCTCTGAAATCAGAAAACTAGAAGGGAAGATATTTAGCCTTTCTCAAGTTGAAAGAACTGATAGAATAAAATCAAGAACTAGTTGAAATATTGAAAGCTTTTATGGATAAAATATTGACATATTCAGGGAACATCACAAGAAGATGGAAAGAATACACAAAGTTACTATTCCAAAAAGAACTGTTTGGCATTCAAGCATTTCGAAAGATCAAGAACAGATTATACTGAAGGTCAAAGCCATGCTGCACTGAAGGCGCTGACAAAACACAAACTGAAATGGTTCAACAGACGAATGAAGCACATGGAAGAATCACTTTTCTATATCAAAAATTTTGAGAGACAGCCAACCGACCCATTAACTGGAAGACATCCCTATTTGTGTCCTAAGATATGTAAATTTTCAAACAATATCATTAATGTACATATGATGAGGATTTTCTTTGGTTTGTACATTGTATGTTTATAGCACTTGGTTTTTTGAATAATGTTGTTCCAAGAATGTTACTTATGAGATTTTTAAAAATTCTGACCAGTCATATATAACCAGTCATATATTCCCAAATTTGAGTATGAATAAAAAGAAAAAACACAGCTCAGTTCTTTGCTACATACCTGAGCAAGCTGTGGCTCTCTCCTTTCTTTCTCTTTCTTTCTCTCTCTCTCTCTCTCTCTTTCTTTCTTTCTTTCTTTCTTTCTTTCTTTCTTTCTTTCTTTCTTTCTTTCTTTCTTTCTTCTTTCTTTTTTTGTGGCATCACCGCCCTGCTGGGAGTAGGAAGCCCAGACTTGCTCCCAGAGAGCTGCTTCTGAATTCGAACCGCCAATCCTGTGGATCACAGTCCTGCACACAACCACTAGGTCACCAGGGCTCAGCCTCTGCTTTCTTACAGATTCATTCCATGTGCTTCTCATTCCTCTGTGTCTCCATTTATAATAATAGAGAAGGACATTAGGCTTGGTACAGTAGATGCTCAGGGAATAAAGGAAGACCTCAAGAGATGAACTGATTCTTTGGTTGAAGCAATGGGTTCGAACATGACAAGAGTATGGTACAGAAACAGGCAGTGTTTATGTTGTTGTACTATGCTATTGCCTATATGGCTTTGCTATGAGTTAAAAAATAAGTGGAGAAACTTTAAGCATTGTCTTTTTATAGGAGTTATTTGAATAGTCTTTCTTAGTGAATTCTTTGATTCACTGAATTCAAATCCTAGGCCAGTGAACTACATTTTTTTCAAAATGTATGAGCTACTTTGATAAGATATTTAACAATAAAGTCTAGAAATTGGCCCACATATATCATGCCACTTGAAATAGGATGAAGGTAATATCTAAAATTGACCTGAAAAAAGAGTTTTGTGGGGTAAAAAGAGGATGGACATTTATATGTAAATGCAGACTTATTGAAGGATTGCTGCTATGAGTAGTGAAGGGGAGTAACAGATGTGCTAGTTTCCTACTTCATCAACCACACAGTTACATATAAGAACAAAAACCATGCCCATTGCTGTCAGGTTGACTCTAATTCATAGTGACTGTGTTAGTCTGGGAAGACTAGTGAAACAAATTCATAAACATGCATAAGGATATAAGGGAAAGGAATGGAACATTTAGAAAGCATCCCAACTCCATCCAGTCCAGTCCAAAATCATAAGTCTGGAATTAACCCATATGTCTGATACCAATATATAAAGTCTCCTTTTGACTCACAAAGCACATGCAGGGGTATCAGGCAATCACAGGCCAGTGGGTGCAGGGTCTTGTGTATCCAGTGGCAGTAGAAGCATCCCCGTGCTGTCAGGGATCTTCCCAAGGTTCCTCATTTCCAGGGCTCAGGGTTCATCAGCAATATCCATTGGCAGTTGAAGCATCTCAGGGCAGGCAGGGGTCTCTCTGTGGTTTCTCCAGCCCCAGAGGTCTGGTTCAATCAGGGAAAACCCATGGGGCTTCTCCTCCAGGTTCCCGGACTCAGGATCTATCAGCATGCCTCCATCTTGTCTTGTCAGTAGACGGACTCCAAGAGACTGAGTCAAGTCTCTCTCCTCCAATTGGAAAATACCGTGAGACTCCCCAGAATTCTCAGAAGAAAATCATGCCCACACAGAGGTCTCATTGGCTGAGTGTCTAGTCTGCAGAGTGACAGACTAGACTCCACCCCTAGACTCCCAATCATGAAATTGACACATGAGTACATGACTGCCCGTGACCCTATAGGAAAGAGAACCGTTGCGCTATGTTTCGAAGACTGTGGAGAGGACAGTCTCATCTTTCTTCCATGGAGCATCTGGTCTGTGCTAACTGCTGGCCTTGTGGTTCAGAGTTCAATAATTCAGCAGGGCTTCTTCTATGTCACGAGGCTTCCATAAAAAATGCCTAGATGGACTTTGATGAAAACATGATGACAGGTCCAATTCCCTGATATTGTCATGTAATTTGTTCAAAGTTTCCTGCTATATTATATTTCTATATCTTTGACTTTTCTCCTAGTCTATATGTGAACTCTGCCATCCCAGCATAGATTGCAGTTTATGAATTGATACATTGGGTGTATTGAAGTCCTCTCCCCCATTTGGCAAAAGCTCACAGCTTGCAAACGTGGACAGTATGTTCACAGTATCGGTTCCTGATTCCTGGAGTATTTTCTTAAGCATTTTAACGTGTTACACTTATTTCCAAAGAAACACTTCAAGTGAGTTATATGATACAGTCTGTAAAATAGCCTCCATGGATACAGTTGACAGAGCTCAGTCTCTATTAATCTGTGTAGGCATCACATTAAAATTCATTCAAAATTTTAATACTTTCATCAACTGTTCTAATTTTGGATGGGAGAAAAAGGCTGAGCGATTTTAACACTTATTGGTTGGGCAATAAAGATACCAGGGTTATTTGCAGAATATTGTCCCTTCATTTTGGTATTAAACGTCCATAGACATTTTGTAATCAAAAACCTTATTGAAGGCTTTTATTTTAGAAATGCTAGGAAAATTTTGAAACATCATTAATTAAGAAATTAGCTTTCAAATGAAACTGTATTTTTAAATTGGTTTTTATGTCTCTGTTTCTCCATCTGATGATTCTAGTTAAATTGCAAATGGTATTTAAGAGCTATTTTACACACTTTAATATCTTAATAACAATTAAGGCAGATTACAACCTTAATAGAATCAGTTCAAGGTATTAAATTAGGGGCAACCCTTGCTTCCGAATCAAGTAGATGAGGAAGTGTCTGGATGCCTGACAAGACTCCATATGCTACTAAATATGCAAAGCTAGATTGGGAGATTATGCATTTCGGTTCTGTAGGCAATAGCAATTCAGGAATCTTTAGCACTAATGAAGAGCATCAGATAAGTTCAAGTTAATTAGCATCCATTTTTCCCTCTTCATTGACTCCTTCTATCATGCTTCATTCAACATTAACTCTAAGCCTGTACTATTAGGAATAAAAATGGGACCTGAATTGCCTATCTTTGGGAAAAACTAGCAACTGAACATCAGCTTTCTATTTTCATTTATCAACACCATCAGTGTAATCCCTGCACAGTGACACTTTTATTTTGTTTGAAAAGGTACTCTCTTATTTAAATGTAAAAATTGCATGTGATATTTAATATATGGAGAGATATTAATATCGCAAAATGACAATCAATGAATAGCAGGCTTGATTTTTATGATTTCTTCCTTTTCAACTAAGGTTTCAATGCCTAAGTGTTCAGTGCTTTGGTTTGACTTTCTTAGTGTTTTAAGATCAAAGTTCATACACATATTTGTTCTATGATTTTGTCTATTATAGATTTAAAATTGTGCTGTATTAACATTCTCTACTTGATTTCTCTGTGTTCTGATATGCATTTTAACGTTTACATAGAACTCACAGACCAAATTCTGGATTGAAGGGTTTATTAAGGAAGTTAATAGCTTGAGTTATTGGGATATGTTGCAATGTTCATTGTAATCTGCTGATAAATGGCCAAAGGTACATACCGTTCCACTGGTCACCTCAACCCAAAGGTATTCAGCTCAAGCTCTGTGGATCATCAGCAAGCCCGGTTCCTTGAATTAAGTGCGCAGAAGCAACTCACACCAGTAATCGTCAGCTTGAAGGCACTCCCATCCACTTTTGTGGATCAGCAAAGACCACTTGCCCTATTCAGTGACCAGAGACACCCCTTTCATATGCCAGTCTCCTCCACAAAATCACTCAGCTTTACTTATTCCACAGGGTAGAAAGTCCGTCCATCTGGCTCCTCGTTCTGCTCCTCCTCCTCTGATGTTGGCACTGTCATACGAAATGAGGAACTTCCCCACGCAGGAATATCAGGTCCAGAAGGGCTTGCTCCATTCCTGGCTCTTACGAGCAATGAGCCATCCATCTCCTGTTTCTCTTTTCATGCACAGGAGGATGTCGCTCGGAGAATGCTAGTTGCAATTAGAGTGAATCCTGCAAGTATCTCTCCTAATCTTGTTATCATACCACAGGAAAAGGTCGTTTAGTGAAAGAGACTTTGTCTAGAAGAGTCACATTAAATAATCAATCCACTGCCTCGGCAAAGTGTTATCATCCGTCACTTTGGTGCCTCAGAATTTCAAAACCATTAGTTGCTCCTCAAGATAAAACTGAGGACTTCTTTTCCCTTGAAGCTTTGCCATCTCAGAAACCCACAGACGCAGGTGAACCCTGCCTTACTGGGTCATTGTGAGTTAGATTCAACCTGATGGAAGTAAGTTTGATTTGGGCTTTAAAAAATAACTAAATAATTAAAATGATTTTCTTTTGAGTGAAAGAGCTTGAGACCAAAAATGAAGACTTGAATCCTAGTTCCAAGCATCCCCTTTGACTTTTTAAACAGTATTTTTTTACAGTAGGATGTGTTATACTTTGAATTATAGGTAATGTACCATGTTATGTAATCTAACCCCCAGATCTCCCCATAATTTTGAATATATATGACACTCATATGCATAAAAACATTTTAAAGATAAGGTTGCAATAAGTGGGTTATGCATTCATTACTTATTTAATTACATTATTTATACATTTAAAATTAGAAATGCATACTTAATATTAGGAGTCACTGGGCTATGCAAACATCTAAGATGTCAAGGTGTTCAGCTGCTAATCAAAAGAGTGAAGGTTTAAGTCTATTCAGAAGAGCTTTGGAAGAAAGGTTGGACAATCTACTTCTGAAAACGGCACTCATTCATTGAAATCACCACAGAAAACAGTTCTATTTTGACACACATGGGATTGTCTTGGTTTGAGATCAATGCTATGGTACCTAGTTACTTAGAATTTACTGTATAATGTAAGAGATCAACTTGAAGAGTGCAAGTCAAACCAAAGTTTTAATTTTCCAGAAATTATAAAATCCATCTTCCAGTTGAGTTTTGGTGGTTTTTCGGGGGGTTGCTTTGTTTGTGTTAGGTGTTTTGTCTGTGTTAGGGGGGATAGGAGGTTCTTGGAATAGCTTGGTGGCATAATGGTCATAGACTCAGCTGCTAATCAGCAAGTCGGCCATGCACACCTCCCAGCTGTTCCATAGGAGAGAGTTGACGTAGTCTGTCTCTGAAAAGATTGGCAGCCTTGCAAATACTGTGGGGGAAGTTCCACTCTGTCCTGTAGCATCACTATGAGTCAGAAATTAAAAGACAGAGCAGAGAGGATGTTCTGATCCATTTCCTTTACTTCCTGGATGTAGCCCACAGATTAGCATGTGTGGCCATAATTAACATTCTGGTTTCCTTAGTGAATACTTGTTAGTATTCCTGTAATGATACATATGACAAGTGCTCCAAAATGTAAATATATCTATAGATATATGAAGATATTTTTCTGCTCTTACTGTTATTATCATAAACCAAAATTCCAAGTTCAATGCCTTGGGGTCAATTCCAATTAATAGTGACCCCTGTAAGGTAGAATGGTTTTCAACACTATATTTCTCAATGGGAGTACAAAGCCTCATCTTTCTCCTTCAGAGGAGCTAGTGATTTTTAACTGTTGACCTGGTTAGCAGCCCACCTCTGTGCTGCTAGAGCTCCTAGATTATTGTTATACAGGTTGGTATATACAGCTAAGAGCATTCAGATTACTATTATAATTCTTTGATATTGTCAGTATGATACTTAATCAGATGTTCTGTAGGTTAAGTAAATTAAATAAGTAATATGTTAGGAGAGAAAGTAATAATGGCTAGAGAATATACAGAATTGTCACTGCCATAATAAACATTTTTCCAAAATATTCTAGTAATATGAGTCTTTGTTTTACCTTTCTCAAGGAAATACAATACAGTGTAATATGCACACTGTTCTAACATGAACACTTATAATTTACATCTTACATTGTGCTTACTTTATATGCTCCATGGAACATATTCAAAATCCTCTCAATAATAAGACACATCCTTCTCTGAAAAGGAAAAATGGTACATTACATAGTACAGTGAACAATATTGCACCTCATATATTGAAGCTGGAATATCAATGTTTAAATCAGTTCTATTGGTCTCCAATTGTTAAGATTGACAAAGTGAGATTCTACAAGTCTAGAAGACATCAGTGGTGGTGGATATAAAGGAGGTTTTGAGGCTATAAAATATTTTTTTAAGTTTTCATTAGATATGTTCACATGTATATTTCAGTTATTTACTCTTTCCATTTTCTATAAAGTCTACTTATCCTCAACCAGAAGATGTCATTCAAATGCTTTTTAATTGAGCTGGGTAGGTCGAAGTGAACTATTCTAATGCACTTTAGAATATGTGTTATTGTCTAGGCCAGAGAATTTTCCCCTCATTATCACCTCATAAAACAACCATGAGAGGAGACTAGACTTCTTACCCTAATGTAGTTGTAATGAAGTGAAAGTTTTCTGGTTTGCCTTCGGATTCTTCTTTGTGGAATTTTGCAACCCAAGCCAGAACACACCTTGGCTTGTGTATTAGAATACTGCCTCCCTCCACCACCACCAAGAAAATTAGAGTTCAGATAAGAGAGAGATCAAATGAAATCAAGAAATTCTTAAACAATTTGTGGTCTTTCATATATTTTTAGATATTAATAAAATTAAAGAAAAGAAATATTTCCTGCTAGATCTCAAGAAAATCTTCATAATACTCAGGAGTTTTATGAGGTTCCATAAAAATGTTTTAAAGGGCACTAATGGAAGCTGTATTACCATCAGGGAATGGTGGATTTTCAAAATCAGAGAAACTAATTTTATGTATAAGTTGGTGAAGTTTGAAAGAACTGGGAACTATTGAAAGCAAACCTTGAATCTATATCTATTTTATTCTAAATTATACTAATTGGAAATCATTACTAGTTTAAACTACACTGGAGAATTCTCATTGACGATAATGAAATTTCCATTGGTCTTATCCATGAATCTCAAATCAACACCTCAGCTTAAAAAGTCATATGTGCTAATTATAAACATTAAAGGTTTATGTAGAGGAGAAAACTACTTCTAAGGAATCAGGGTTCTCTGTTTCATGCCCTGGCAATTTATATGGCATACATTTTATAAACGTGTCCGTTCACTATTCATGGAAAAATTCTGCTTTCTTAATAACTACCACATTATGAGCTACAGAAGTCTTTCTTTAGAAAACCACAGAACCACACACTAATGTAGCATATAAACTATGATTTTTAGTTATTTCACAGAAATAACTTGTACAATGTTGAATACACATATTTTTCCAATCTATAAAATTTAAAGTAATCTGTGAGTGCACATAATTATGAAAAAGTTTATTCTTTATTTTTTCACTTGCATGTCAATTTATTTTGGAATGTACTTAGGCAATAAATAGTGGAAAAAAGTAAAATAGAGCAGAAGCCTTCCCTCAAAGGTAGAATATTTAAATGTAAATTTTCTTACAATTTAGAGGGAAAGTGACTTCAATCCGATTTCTTTTTTCTTTGATGTGGAAATGTCATTTAATCTTTGATGGCTTTTTGAAAGTTTGAAATGAATCTACATCTTTATGTTATGATTTTAATTGTATCTCTGAAAGAATGTGTGGAAGTCCTAAAACCCCTTCTAACTCCTTTTGCCTGCAACTCTGATGTTTAGAAATGAGGACTGTAAAGAAGATACTAAAATGAGATCATAACAAAGTAGAATAGGGTGGGTTCTAAAAATACAATCCCATATAAGTAATAGCTTTATAGAATAGCAGAAGAGATCATCATTGGCAGAGGGAGACGTCGGCTATTACAAGGCATAGTTAGAAACTAATGTGATCTCCAGGTAAAGGTGTTTAGAGGATCACTGGACACCACTAGAAACAGGGAGAGTATATGAAAGTCTCTTAGAAAACCAACCCAACATTCGGATTTAGGTCTCTGAGTCTCCAGAATGGTGAGGCAAGGATTTGCTTTTATAGCTACTACATTTGTGATCCTTGTTACCACTGTCCTCGTCAACTAATGTTCTCTCTCTGTCTGTCTCTGTCTCTCTGCTTCTCTCTGTTTCTCTCTCTCTCTCTCTCTGTTTCTCTCTCTCTCTCTCCCTCCTTTCTTTCTTTGTCTTGTTGTGACTCCTGGGTTACATCTGCACAGTCTCTTACTTTTTCTCCCTCCCAAATTTTGTAGGAAGTTCTTATCACATTTTAAATGTATGCTACCATCTGGTGAGGGGCTTTGTATCTTCACAAATCTGAAGAAAATGCCTCATTTCACTAACCCCGTCACCAAGGGGCCCTTAGGACATAGATGTCTCCTAACTGTATCAAAATACAACACTATCCCAAACATTTTCTCTTTTTGGTCAAGATGCCTTCCATTATTGAAAATATTCAGTGTGGCAGTCACCGAATCTGCTGTCAATTTGAGGATTATGAGTTTAGGGGTGGAGTCTAGCATGTCAATCTGGAGATAGCCAATGGGATTTTTGTGTGCGCATGGCTTTCTCCTGACAATTCTGGGAAATACAGCTGTATGTCCCCATTGGAGGTGAGAGACTCATGACTCTGTCCCTGAGAGATGCTCTACTGACAAGACTTACCCTAATGGAACCAGACCTCAGTAGCCATAAAAGCCACATAGAGACTTCTGCCAGTGCTGAGATGCTTGAGAAGCCACAGAAATGTCTCTGCCACAGCTGAGATGCTTACAACCACTGGATACACAAGACTCTGCACCCACTGGTCTGTAATTGTCTTGGCGTCATTGCATGTGCTTCATGTGTCTGAAGAGGAATTATGGATTATATCAGACATATGGGCTAATATCAAACTTATGACCTTGGACTGGACAGGGCTGAGCTGCTTTCTCAATGTTCACTTGCTCTGTATATAAACCTCTTCCATATATATATATATATATATATATATGTATGTATGTATGTTTAGGGATTTGTTTCTCTAGTCTATACAGACTAACACATACTGTTTCTACAAAAAATTCCAAGCAGAAAATAGTTCTGCTTTGGAATTGATGTTTTCATGTCTATTATTGTGTTAGTCCGGGTAGACTAGAGGAACAAATCTCATAGACATGCATATACATATAAGGAAAGGGTTTATATACAAAAGGAAAGTGACACTAAGAAGGCATCCTAATCCAGTCCAGTACAAAGTCATAAGTCCGATATTAACCCATATGCCCGAAATCAGTCTACAAAGTCTCCTTCCGCCTGACGAAGTCACAGGTCAGTGGGTGCAGAATTCTGGTGCTGGCAGGGGTCTCCACATGGCTCCTCGCTTCCAGGGCTCAGAGTCCATCAACAGCATGCTGCTCCAGCTTCAGAGGTCTGGCTCCATCAGGGCAAAGCTGTGTGATCTCTCTGTCAGCTCCTCCAGCTTCCCAGATGCTGCCATCATGTCTTTTTCATGACTCATCGCCTCTGAGACTAACTCCCACCAACTGGGGAAGATAGCTTCTCATCTTCACGAGGGAAATATCACAAGATTTCCCAGAAGTCTAAGGCCTCACTGGCTACTCAATGGCTATCTCCAGATTAACAGGCTAGACTCCATCCCTACATTTCAATCATAAAATTAACATAAGCAAATGACTGCCACAATTATGTTCAACTGATATTTTTGGATGTGGTATCTATCAGTGGTGGAATAAGTTGGTTCACAGTGGTTTGACAGAACCGATATCAAATTTCTGGTTGAGTTTTATGAATCAGTTGTTAAAATTGAATTTGTAATCAGAGAATTTTTCTAAGCTGGAAATCACAAGTTCACAGTTCTGTTTTTTAACATTCAACATGCAAAACAACATAATATAAGCACCCATAGCAATGCTCGTTCCACTTATAAGTATAAAATATTAGCTGGAACTATGCTTGCAATTGGTATTCAATGACTTCATCAAACTAGTTATATTGTTGATAACATGTTAGATTTTTATTCCCTTGTGTTTGTTATTCAGGAAAGAGAAAGAAATGCCAAAAAACACAGGGTGATATACCATCATTTGTTTCATCTTTGTGTTATGTCCAAAGTCCCCACAAGCTGAGTTATTTATACAATTGCTGAAATTTTTCAAAGAGCAAAAAGTATATTAGAGCATTTGCTATAAGATCAGCAGAAGTGGAAAGGTATTTTTAAAAGATGAATATAATATGTTCAGAGAAGGGAAGTCGTCCAATTCTAATAGATTAAACATAATGACTATTGTCTAATTGACCTACCTCTAAAGAAATGGAATCGGGCTGAGCCTCAGTGGTGTAGTGGCTGAGGGCGAGACTGCAGCCCATGGACTTGGAAGTTCAAATCCAGCAGTGGCTCTCCAGGAGCAAGGCTGGGTGGCTCCCACGACCTCGAGAGGGCAGTGATGTTCCCCTCCAAAGGAAAAGAAATGGGATCTTATTCCTACAGTGAAGAGATGATTAAGGATAAATCACACAGTAAACAATCATTGGATAAAAGTGAAAAATATTTCAAGTGAGGAGGCCAATCAAGCAGCAATATGGACATATATTAAATAGCAGCTTTAATGTTTTTGGTCAGATATTTAATAATTTTTCATTAATAGTTTAAAACTATTAGTAGCATAGTCTATTTTCATGTACCTCTTTTATGTGAGCATTAACTATTTTAAACAATACGTCAACCTTTCTACATATGTATACTTGACATATTAATATATGTTAAGTTAGGGAACAGATTGTTACATTACTTGAATTCCACCCCTGGTATTTGTTGAATTCATTCTATTTTAGACTTTGTGAAAGTCTCCAAATAATATCTAATTCAAGTGCACTGCTGTCAATCCCCTGTTCAATGGAGCTACTGAGGTTGTAAATCTTTATGAAAGCAAAGCCTCATTTTTTTTTTCCCCCAGAAAAATGACTGGTGGCTTTCAACTGCCAATCATATGGTTAGCAGTCCACCATCTATCCCAATACATTATTATGGTGCTTTAGACCTCTAAAGACTACAATATTCATAACTATCAGTATTTTATTTTAAGGAAAATATATTATTACATATATACCTCATTATTTTTACATAGTAGTCAGGCTCCATATTGTATCTGAATATTATGCCAAGTTGGAAGGAACAAATAAAATTATTTTCACTTCTCACATTATGAAATTTTACAAAGGAAAATCTCACAATTATTGATAAAATTCATCATGAATTTTGTACCCACATGAACATTGTTGGGTAATGTTTGTACTAAATTCCATTTAAGTAATTTTATTTTTCTAAAGTTGGGGGAAATGGAGTCATCTAAGATTGAGCACACATTCATGCATACAAATATATTTAATTTTATTAAAAGCACTAAGAGTGATAGTTTTCTGAATTTCTGAATTACATCAATGTATCATTGAATCTCTAATAATCACCTATTATAAAAATTATGGGATAATTGCAATTTTAAATAGTCCAGCATCACAAATATACTTTTGTTGTTGTTCAGTGTTTTGGGGGTGGCTTCAGTTCATGGGGATCCTATATACAACAGTCAAAATACTGACTGGTCCTATTCTATGCTTATGATTAGTGTTATGTTTGAGTCCATTGTTGATAGCCGCTGTGTCTTCCGTTTTCTGGCCTGTTACTTTATCAAGCATAATGCCCTCTTCTCGAGGGACTAGTCTCTCCCCAAATATGTCCAAAATATTTGGATGTCATTTCATTTCTTGACTACTGCTTCTATGAGTACTGGTTGTGAATTCAGCCAAAATAAAATCTTCGATGACTTCAGTCTTTTCCTTACACCCTTGTTTCTCCTGACACTCTCTGTCAGTCCTGTTGTGAAGAATTTTTCTATTTATCGACAGTAATTTGCCATCCACAATGAAGCTGCAGTCTGATTTTCATTAGCGAGTACTTCAGATTCCTTTAACTTTCAAGATACAGAATCCTGTCATCTGTATATCACATGCTGTTAATAAACAAATACTGATGTCTGTTCTGCAAACATTTGCAGAGTTTCAGATTATCTTTCGGCACACATATTAAGAAGTATGCTGACATTGTACCACCCAGATGTACACCTTTCTTGATCTTCAACCTTGCAACATCCCCTTTTCTACTGAAACATGTGTGTGCCTTTTGATCTGTACACAGGTTTCATAGGACAGCAAGGATGTGTTCTGGAGTTCTCATTCTTCTTAATGTTATCCATAGTCTGTTACATACAATCCAAAGTCATCCACATAGTTAAAAGTCTGTGAATTCCATAAAACTTAAATGAATATCTTTCTGGTATTCTTTGACTTTATCTAAGATTCATCTGAAATAACCTATTATATTCCTTACTTAAATCTCCCCTTTGAATCAAGTTTGGATTTTAGGTAACTTGAATGATTGCAACTGTTTTTTGAATTTTCTTTAGCAAAATTGTATTTGCATATGGTACTATTGATGTGGCTAGATAATTTTCACATATGCTGTGTCACCTTTCTTGAAATAGGCAATAATATGAATCGATTCCACTTGGTTGGCCAGGTGGCTGGCATCCAAACTTCTTAATCTCCTCATGCTTTGTCATTTTGATAAAATATTTAGATTAGTATTCTGTCAATTGCTGGTGCTTTAGTTTTCATTAATTCCTTCAATGTAACTTGGACTTCTTTCAGTACTATTGAATCTTGATCATCTGCTACTTAGTGAAATGGTTAAACAATGTCAAATTCTCTTTGATGGAGTGACACCTACTATTCACCTCATTTTGTTTTCATTCTTTTTGTACCATGCAATATTTTGCCCATGGAATCATTCAATATTTCAAATGGAAGTCTTACTTCCTCCCCTCAATTCTTTCAGCTTGAGATTTGCAGGCATGATGGATTTATTTATAAGGGATTTCTAACTCTAAGCTTTGTATATATGTCATCAAAAATTCCACCTTGTCTTCTTAAGCTGTCCTTTGAAATTTTCTATTCAGCTCTGTTATCTTCACCATTTCTCCTATTTGCTTTAGCTATTGTACATTCTTGTGCAAGTTTCTGATTTCCATCTTTGTCCTCTCTTTCCTGTCATTCTGTGTTTTCTACATATATGATGTTCTTCATATCATCTGACAACTCTTCAGCTCTCCTGTCAGTAGTGCTCAATGCACCAAACTTTTACTTGAGATGTTCTCTAAATTCAAGAAGTATATGCCTAAATTTATATTTTGGCTCCTGTGGACTTGTTTTAATTTTCTTCAGCTTCAACTTGAGCAAATGATAATCTGTTCCACAGTCAGCCTCTGACTCTATTATGGCCTTCTTTAGGGTGATGATATTGAGCTTCCCCATTGCCTTTTTACAAATATTTAGACAATTTTATTCATTTTTATTTTATATGATAATATCCACAGTATAGGTGCTTTCTATGTCACTGAAAAAACATATAGAAACCATTCATTAAAAATTCCTTAATGCAATTCCTTGCCTTGTTTCTGTCACCAAGTTCATTGTTTCTAATCCAATCATCACATTATCAGTCTATCTTGATTGTATATTTGATCAATTTTAAGTGAAGAAGTTGGTAGAAATTTTCTATTTTTACATCTTTGGCTTCCATGGTTGATGTGTGAACTTGAATAATAATTGTATTAAATCATCTTCCTCAGTGGCATATAGATATTATCCTATTACAGATAGTATTGGACTTCACTATAGGTCTTCAAATGGTTTTTTGAAGATGTATGTGACACTTCTTGAATGGAGTGGACTTTGAGGGGAATTTTACAATGGGAAGAAGAAATTATTTGAAATATGCTGGGACAATCCAGGTGCAAAAGCATGCTGGTCCAAGTCCCATTGGCAGCAATGAAAGCGATAACACAAAATACATTGAATTCACAACAAGAAAGGCTGTTGGAGCAGATGATGAAATATAAAAATTCAAATGGGCAAAATGCTGCCATCTTACTGAAGAAAATGCAGTACTTATCTCTTTAAGAACTGGAGAAAGATTGCAAGAGTGATATTACTAAAGTTTTGTTTTTTTAATCTCAAATGTTCTTACCCTGATTCTATTATTTAATTCTATTATCAAATTTCTATTTTAAATACCCTTTTACACCTAGTTTTATCAAATTCTGCATGGATTCGTCTTTGTATGTTGACAGTACATAACAGCAAAAGGACACATTGTGGCGTGTTTAGAAATTTTGTCGAAGACACAATCAGCTCTGTAATGTGCTACAGCCTGTGTGGAACCTATAAGGAAATCAGATGTCCTAAGAAAAAGGTACTGAGAGAAAAAAAGATCTCTGATTTCTCTCTCTCAATTACTGCTTGTTTCACTTCTCTCTTTCTCTCTCTCCCTCTTTTTTTTTTATGGTAGGGGGGGCATCACTGCTCTCCGGTGGTGGGAGTAGGAGGCCCAGCCCCACTGCGGCAATTGAACCTCCGTCCCAGTGGACCGCAGTCCTGCGCACAACCACTTCGCCACTGGGGCTCAGCCATTTCCCTCTTTCTTGATTGCTAGATAGTTACCCCAAACAGGATTCCCTGAGCAGTGCAATGAGATAAACGCTGGAATATTAATCATCTGAATGATGGTTCAAGTCTATTCTTACCTCTCTCAGAAGATAGTACTACTGGTCTGATGCTCTACGGCCTAGGATAAGCCAATGGAGGAGTGGTTCTCCTTTACACACACCAGGGTGCCATGAGTTGGGATTATCTTAAGTAAATTTTCTATCTTAATCTTTTTATTTAAACAAGAAGTTTCTATTTATTTGGACTTTGTATCATTTTGGAATGAGAGAGCAAATAATTAGACATTATGGTTAATATATATAATATATATAATATAATATATATTATATATACATTACTCTCTAAGTATGGATTAGTTTGCAACTCCAAAAACAAACTCTTATGTCAAATGATAGATAAAGTGGAAGAAGACAGAGTTTAAATCAAAGGACTTAAATCACATCGCTCAGATTTTTTAAAAAAATGTTTATCTCTTCTATGGAGGAAAACAGCAGCCTGGATTGTTATAACGATGAGCTAAGCTGGTAATTGCATACTGAGTTGATAGGTGGGAGATCCTTTGGTAAGTACTGTCTGCCTCTGACTTTATGACCATAGATGAAGATTATCAAGGAGGTCCTTCAGATTTTCTTTTGTCAGAATCAATATTTGGTAGCACTGTCCACTTAGATTCAGATCTACATCTCCATTTCATCCTGTAAATTGGTAAATTGGTTTCCAATTGACTCTCTCTCTCTCTCCCTCTCCCTCTCTCTCGCTCTCTCTCGCTCTCGCTCTCGCTCTCGCTCTTGCTCATGCACATACACACACACACACACACACAGGTGATAATGCTAAATATCCAATCCTATACAGGACCCATTCAATCTCCCAACTAGGCTAAGCACTCAGGGCCTCTGGCAAATAGGAACTCTGTAGGTATTTTCCACCAGACCTCACCCATGCACAGCACCAACGTTAACAGCCTCATTCTCACTTTTTTTGGAAACCAGCCAAGATTTGCTCCCCAATCCTCAGCCACGGTGCTTATTGCAAATGTTTCAGTAAGGTACCTGCTTAGGCCACCTTTGAATAGAAGACAAGGAACCTAATTAGGAAAGACAAGGAAAAAAATCATGCCCAGCCTTAATTAGTTTGCAGTGGATGTGGATACTAGGAACCAGTAGACTAGCTTCAATTCTATTATGACTAAGAACATTATTACCATAATCCCTTTATTGCTACCTAGATCTAGAGTGGAGCACTGCATTATGTTAAACATCAGCCTTTTACTAAAATATGACTTTTCTAATATATGCCTGTTACTAAGATATTCTTGCTTGATTGAGTACAACCATGCACGTGGGTGTTTGCATCAGTAATAAAGGAATCGTCAGTATTGCTATTCTTCAGCGCATATGAAAGCAATCTTGGAGATTAGGTTAAAGAAACCCCAATGACTGCCAAGAAAGAAGAGTCACTAGGAAGCATGTGAGAGACCCCTGCCTGAAGTGGCAGAGAGAGTGTAGGTAGTAGTGGTTGAGGCTCAATTACTTTTTTTTAAATCAAGCAACACAGATCATTTGAAGTAAAGACAAAACATTCCATTATTTTCCTCTCAAGAAAACTTTTCCTAACAGTTTATCTTTCCTATGTAAGTTGACAAAGAAATTTATCTGTCCCAGGCCTTATTATCCTCCATTTTCTGGCTTTGTGCATCCCTCTATTAAGAATTTTAAATGCATTACACTATTGGGATACTGCACATACACTAAGAGGGAAAACAATGAAGTTTTAAGATATTTTCCCGAAACAGTAGTAGAGAGAAGGAAAGTTCTCAAAACTCCTTGAAATCTTGGGTTGTAACATCTGTGACCTCTTCCAATTCTGTGGTTGAGTGTAGCTCAAAATGTCAAACTTTTAGAGGAGTAGAAATTGCTCTTGTTCATCTGCTGAAGAGGGCCACGAATTCTGAGCCTAAGAGGGAGAAAGCGGAGGTAGAAATAGAACAGGAAGGGAGCAGCAATTGGGAAATCATGAGCTCTCACAGGAAATAGGTTTTGTGCATGTTCCTGCATAACTTCAAAGGGAAGTGCCAATAAAAGTGAGAAGCTACAAAGTGGCTACTGAGTGCAGAACTCCCGAGAAGGCCATGTCAGATGAGTTGGCCAGTGTAATCTTCAATGAAGAATAGGAAATGAAAGTCCTATTTTCTCTGATGTTGGTTTCCTTCTAATTAATATCTCAATTTAGAAAGCAAACTTATATAAGACTTTTGTACCTATAAATAGAGTCATTAATTCTGGAATTTCATTTGTAACCTATTCCTTCTTAGAGTTTGTTTAGCCAAACCGTTCCAGATATCCCCATTCCTGGGAAGCATGAAAGCAGACAGATTGTTCCAGAATGATTTTAAAATAGTCACCTACATTTTTGTAAGAGTTCACTATGACTTTGGTTTCTTCTATACGTGGTGATAGTGTGATTTCTCAGGGTTTCCACTATTGATAACTGATGTCACAGAAGGCAACTGTAGGTACTTTCTTTTTTTTTTTCTTAGGCATCACTGCTCTCAGGTGGTGGGAATAGGAGGCCCAGCCTTTGCTCCTGGGAGCTGGAATTGAACCTCCAACCCAGTGGGCCGCAGTCCTGTGCACAACCACTATGCCACCGGGGCTCAGCCCTTTATAGGTACTTTCTGTGTCTTGATTTATTGTGTGTATAATCTCCAATGGCATAGGAAAAGCCTTGGAAGCAAAGACAGGTCATTTCTTTGGTCTGATATGTGTTTAACATGATATGTCACATAAGAAGTAAGTTTTTAAATAACTCTTTCAATTTGAATGTTTCATTTTTTATTAGAATGGTTACATTCATAGCAAATTCTTTCTGAAATATGTAAAGAATGTGTATGAAGTCTTTGATATATATTTAACATATGAGGTGATAGCATATGCAATGAATTAGCGTTAAAATAATTTTTTCTTATGGAGCCCTGGTGGTGTAGAGGTTGTGCATCAGGCTGCTAATGGCAAGGTCATCAGTGTGAAACCACTAGTCACTCTGCAGGAGAGATGGAACTTTCTACTCCTCTAACGAGTTAGTCTCAGAAACCCATAGGGGCTGTTTTACCTTGTCCTAGATGGTCACTGTGAGTTAGAATCAACTCCACAGCAGTGAGTGACACACATTTTCACTTGGAAATTTTTTGTTGTATTATTTGATAACAGGTGATACTTTGAATGAGTGTTGTTGATTTCTAGTAGTTAATCATGGAGCTGATAAATTAAGTTGAACTCAGTAAAAGATCAAAACCAAGCAAATAAACCTGTTCTCAATGAGTAGATTTCAACTCACGGTTATACTGGAAGGCAGAGTCGAACTTCTCATTTGGGTTTCGAAGGCTGTCACTCATTAGGAGAACAGACATCTTATTCTCACTCCTGAAGAGCAGCTGGTAGATTTGAATTATCAATTGTTTTAATGGCAGTTGGCAGCCAACCATTGAACTCACTGCACTTCATTATATTGTTTGTAAACCTACTACCTACTGATTGGCACAGGATACATGAGGGACGTTCACAAAACTGCTGGAAAAATGACATGTAATGTATGGAATTTTTCCAGTGCCTTTTTTAAGTCCCCTTGTGTAATCTAATAAACATATACTATAAGAATTCTTATTTTGTCTTCATTAGGGATGGGGTTTATTCAATATTTATCACTTGTATCCACAGATCACCTTTGTGTTAGTCCAGGTAGGCTAGAGGAAAAATTTTCATAGACACGCATATAGATATAAGGAAAGGGTTTACATACAAAAGGAATGGAACACTGAGAAACATTCCAACCCAGTCCAGTTCAAAGTCATAATTCTGATATTAGCCCATATGCCCTATACCAGTCTATAATGTCTCCTTCCAACTCACAAAGTCACAGGTCAGTGGATGCAGAATCCGAACGCTGGCAGGGTTCTTCCCATGACTCCTCGCTTCCAGGGCTCAGGGTCCATCAACAGCATCCAGTGGTGGCAGAAGCAACTCATCGTTGGCAGGTGTCTCCATGAGACCTTTCCAGCTTCAGAGGTTTGGCTCCAGCAGGGAAAAGCCATGTGGCTTCTCCTCCGGCTCCTCAGATGCTGCCACCTTGTCTTGTCCACGATTCATCATTGCTGAGGCTAACTCCCAACAACGGAGGTAATATGTTCTCATCTACACGAGGGAAATATCGCGACACTTCCCAGATGTAATAGGAGAAAGCCATGCCCACACAGAGTCCTTATTGGCTACTCAATGGCTATCTCCAGATTAACAGGCTAGACACCACCCCTACATCTCAATCATGAAATTATCATAAGCACATGACCGCCACAACCTTCTATACATGGTACTCAGTGTATAAATTTTAAGAGACCCATAAACTTTACAGTCTAGATTGGAAACTGACATATAGTTTCAATGCATCAAGCCCACTGCTATACTGGAGGATGGGAAGGGAAGCATATGTCTCTACCTTTCAGACTAAGGCAGGGCAGGTATCAAAGAAAAGTTCACTACTGGAATGACACTCATATAAAAATTAGGATTTCATCAAGCTTATTCCAGGAAAGATAGCCTCATGAAGGGGTGGGAAAATGGAGTCCTGCATTAAGAGCTGTCAGCCAAGAGGGGAGAAGACACAAAGCTGAAACATGGCTCTCCACAGCCATGTGTGAAGCCATGTTCCCAGAAGAAAATTGGTTCAGGTTAAATAAAGATACCCTTCATATGAATCTTCTTTCCAGAGAGAGTGCCTTGTTGTAATCCATCTAGCCAGTGGGGATCTTTAAAAATAATATACACAAAGACAGCAAGTGTACTATCAGAGGTCTTGGCCAACATTTGCAAGAACATGCACAGTCAACAGAACACCAGAGAATGTACTACTCAAAGAGAGGAGGAAGATGTGAAGAAGGAAAGAATAATAAATGACTGGAAACATATCTGAGGGGTTAAGGAATGCAGGACTTTATAATTATTCCTTGAATTTGCCAAACGGTCATTATTGATGAACTTGAAATAAGTAGGTTCAATGGAGTGGCGAGCAGTAAACCTGCTTCCCAAAGACATGAGAGCAGGATATTCAGTAATATGAGCTATTTGTTAGGTGTTTTTGACTCCATTCTAAGTCACAGTAACCCCATGAACAAGAGGAAACACTTCCCAGTCTATGCGATATTCATCATAATGGATATTTTAGAGCCCATTGTAGCAGCTAATGTGTTAGTCTGTCTCATTGATGGTATTTTCCATTTTCATTCAATTTCTTCTTTATCGATTATGATGTCCTCCAGGGCTAGCCCATTTTGATAACATGTCTGAAATCCATGACGTGAGATGGAGTCTCACTATCCTCTTAACTAAGAAACTTTCTGGTTGTACTTCTTCCAAGATGAATGTGTTCCTTCTTTGGGAAGTGAATATTATATTTATTGTTATTCACCCAAGCCATAATTCAAATGCTTCAATTCACCTCAAGTCTTCTTTTTTCATTGTCTAGTTTTCATATACATATGACACTGTCTTCTTATCATTTCCAACTCATAGTGACCCTATCTAGTATCTCCAAGGCTTCAAATCTTTGTAATAGCAAATAACTTTCTCTTTCTTCCATAGATTGTTCTGTGGAGCCTGTACACAGATCAACAATCCATCAACCAAAAAGAGGATGTTCTATGACTTAAGGTCAAGAAAGGTGTGCATCAAGGTTGCTTAAGTTCATTACATTTACTTAATCTATATGCTGAGACAGCATCTGAGAAGCTGAACAATATGCAGCAGAAGAGACAATAGGAATGTACGGACGTTTATTACCAATCTGTGATACACAGATGACACGGACTAGGTTGCCAAAAGCAAGGAGAGTCTGAAACACTTGCAATGTAGACAATGTGTACCAGCCTTCAGTACAGATTGCAGCTCAATGCCAAGAAAATCATAGTTTTCACAAGCGGACCAACAGACAATATCAAGATAAATTAAGGGAAAAAGATTGAAGCACTCCGTTTTATTTTGATTGACTCTACAATGAATGCTCATGGAAGCAGCAGCCAAAAAATTGGACAATATGTAGCATTGTGAAAATCTGTAGCCTAGACATGAAAAAGGAAGGGTGTCACTTTGAGGATTAAGTGCCTAAATTCATGACAGGACATTTTGAATCATCTCAGGAATGTGAATGTTTGACATTGAAACAGGGAACTAGGTGACTAGTCATAGAACAAGGAATAGAGAAGATTATCATGTTAGAATTAAAGGCATACTAGCATCATAACATATATAGTTGATACAACCATTCTTACTGAAAGGAAGAGGACGTGAAACCCTTCTGGTGGAGAGTGAAGACTGCAACCTCCCATATAGGATACAACTCAACGTAGAGAAAGCAAAAATCCAAGCGACTGAGTCAATAAATAGGTAATCATGATAAAAAGAAAAAAAAATCAAGGGGGACTGGAACCGAGTTCCAAACCTTATCTGTAGAGAGTGGAACAATCTCTCCACAGTGGGCTCACAGGGAAGTGATGAATCAACCTGAGTGCAGTAAAGCACTGATGAAACACACTATGTTCCTCTGGTTCCTTGAGGCTTCCTCACCCCCCACTACCATGACTCCAGTGCTGCTTCCCAATTCACACTAGACCAGAACATGTACATAGGCATAGAAAGGGAGGGGTGCTCCTGACACAGAATTCAGGAACAGGAGTGGGAATAGTGATACCAGAAGGGCAGGGAGGAAGTGGGGGAGATGAAGGGAGAAACGGGGAACTTAATGCAATGATCAACACTTAACCATATACCCCTCTACAGGGGGAAGAACAAAATAAAACATGGGTGAAGGGAGACAGTGGTCGGTATGAGAAATGAAAATAATAACAATCAGGGGGTTATGAGGGCAGGGAAGGGGAGAGAAAAAAGAGCTGAGATCAAGGACACAAGTATTTAGAAAAGAATTAGGGTAATTTATGTATAAACATGCCTGATTCAATTGTGTACATATTGTGATAATTGTATGAGCCCCCAATAAAATGATTTTTTAAAAAGAAAGAAGACCAAAGTTGTCAAGAATTTCATCTTGTTTGGATTCACAAATAATGCTCATGAAAGTAGCAGTTAAGTGATGAAAGCATACATTGCATTGGGTAAATCTGCTGCACAAGACCCCTTTAAGTTATTGAAGAGCAAGTATGGTATTTCAGCGATTAAGAGTCTCCTGACTCATTTCAAGGTATTTTCAGTCACTCATAGGGATATGAAAGCTGGACACTGAATAAGAAACACTGCATTTATATTATGTTTGTATTGTGGCAGTGGCAAAGAATATTGGAAATACTATGGATTACCAAAAGAACAAACAAATCTGTTTTTGAAGAAGCCCAGTGAGAACTTTCCTTAGACACGAGGATGGTGAGACTTGTTCCCATGGACTTTGGACAGGTTGTCAGAAGAGACCAGTCCCTGAAGATGGACATCAGGTTTGGTAAAGCAGAGGAACAGTGAAAAAGAGGAAACCTCTTCAGAAGATGGAGTGATCCAGTGGCTGCAACAATGGACTCAGATATAAGAACAATTATGAAGATGAGTCCAGCCTGGACAGCGTTTCTTCTGTGTACATAGGGTGTCTCTATGTTGGAATGCACTCAAGAGCACCCGACAAAAACAGCACTATTTTCTTAAGGTGTCAGTTTCCTCATCTGTTCATTGAATCCAAATACTACATACTTCATCGTTTTTAAATTATATGGAAATAATTACACATGTCAATGATCATGTCAAGGATCAAGAATCAAGGTGGTTATTATTTCCATGGAAGCTGTCATCAAATCTACAAGAGTGACTAGAGGACAGAAGCAATAGATGTTTCTCGAAAAGAGCATGAGAATGTCCTCAAAGAGGCAATTATATTTGAAATAATTGTTGAAGAGTATTTCTGGTCAAAGCATTAATTAAAGAACAATCTAGGGGTTAATCCCTGTTGGACCAAATGAGTATGAAGACAGTAATTCTAATAAAATAAATCTTATGCATTTCAAACACTTTTAGGACATTCCCCTGGTCTTATATTCCTTATGAGGTTTGGTATGTAATGCTATAGTATCTATATAATGCCCATGAGACACACATTTCAGTTCACTGGAAATCATGTACCAACAAAGTAAACTAAGACAAACAGACGCATGTAACATTGTTGATTTGCAACTAGCAAAGTGGCTCAAGTATTCATACAGTCACTGGTAACTAAAATGCGGCTCTAAGTTTTGTTCATTACATAAAACAGCAAAGAACTTTGTTGAAGTGCTATTACTCCATAAATTTATGAAAAATAACACATACCATATACTCTTTCTCATCTTTGTTATTTTTTTTGAATGGCGCGATATAGTTTTTAGCCTTCAATCATGAAAATGTCGCTACAATAAAAGTCCACTTTCAACTTTATGATTTACAGGTACACTTATTGTTCATAACTCCTATAATTGAAGTTTTATTATATTATACTATTGCACAACATGATTTCCCATTATTTTTATGTTTTTTAAAGTACAGAAATTCAATGAAAGTAGTGATATTCATCCTCACCTTCTACTAAATGTCCTATTTCATGAGTCCTGTTTATAAAACACAATTGTATCCAATGTATATTCCAGACAGGCCATTTAGGGGTTTTTGAAAAAAATGTAAAACAGAGGAAATAAAACAAAACAAAACTCAAACCTGGGGATGTTTTAAAAGAAAGAAACTTCAACTTATAGATTATTTCAATTTTATTCCTTTTGAAAAAACTTTTACTTCATATTTGCTGCTTGGAAAAATGGATTTTATTCTTTCCCTAGAAGAGTTTGAACTGTGAATCTCAGTTCTAGAGAAATGGGGCTAAATGCAGTTACCCATGCAACACATGAACAACTGAACACTATATTTTCCAAACAAAATAATAAATAACATTGTTCTGTTCTCATACTATTCAAATCAGATGATAGTGTTTTAAAACAGAAAGTTGGAGTGTTTATACTTCTTGATGTTGAGATTAAATTAGAGTTTAAATGGTTGTTTAATTTGGAGAATGTGATTGGGAAACAACACAATAATAGCTATTTTATATGCAAGTATAAATCTGAAATTTCTTTAAAATTCATAAAAACCTTTATTAAACAAGATATCCTAAATATCAAGAAGTTATGACTTCTCCATATAGATTCTAGGTCTACATATTTCAGAGGGAAGTATTTCTATCTCTATTCTTTTTCAAGAGAATTCTGTACTCTGATTTAAATCGTATCCAAATAGTAGTTTTGGTATCTTGGAGAGAATCAATTTGTGTTCCATTTCTGTTTTCTTTGAGTTTGGGGGACAAAAAACGAAGTCTGAAGAGGCAGGATTAGGGATGCTAGGTTTACACAGTAAGATTTCCCAATTCCATGCTCATAAGACAGCTCTTAGCACCCTCAAAGATTAAACAAGTGCACTTTTGTGATAGAAGGCAATGTCTTAGTGAAACTTCCCTAATCTTTCACTCACCTATACTGTTTTCTATTTTCTAAGCACCCATGACTTTACTGTGTCATTAAGAAATTTATCAGAATTACTTCTTTGAAATTCTGCAGTTCAATTGATAAACTTGTAAGTTGCCTTGATGTCAACTAACTCAACAGATACTCTCAGAAGCTAACATTTTAATCGGGCCATTTGGAAGGCACAAAAATGAAATAAAAATAAGTGTTTTATTGTGAGAACTGATCTGCAGCCAACCACTGATCTCAGGGACATGTTTATACACATGATGTTTGCCATAAACCCATGCTTGTGTCAGCCAGTTGCACTGTATTTTTCTCACTCTCTTGATTTTTGTGTGTGTAATATGCATAATAAATATTATTGCATAATAAAATATCCCTAATAAATATTATATTGTATAATAAACACAGTTTCTTTAATTAGAGACATGCCTACAATTGAAACTTTGATGGTAGCTTAGATAAGTAGATATCTGAGATCTAAAATGATATAGAATAAAACTTGATATATCACAAAAAGTACAATTAAGGTAGTGTTTGTCTCAAATATTTATCACATCTTGAATAAATGTACAGATGGGACACTTTTTAACATTGATTGTATTGAACACAATTCTTCCACATTTTTAGTCTTTAACTTAATCTATATTATTTAATCATAAAAGTGATTTTTTTAAAGTAGATCAAAATGCCTTTTTATATATAAAATAGGAAAAAAGGTTCACGTAGGAATTAAAACAAATAAGATTTCTCTTAAATCATCGCTTTGGCATAATTTAGTTTTTCTTTCAAACATAGTTCATGATCTTTGATAGTCCTTGTACTACATCTTAATCAGAAAATGTACCTGGATTTTCCAAACCCATTTAAAATGCCCTTAAATAAAATGTATTTATTTTAAGAAAGGAAACAGAAGCTTTATTCCAGAAGCTTGTCTATTACAAAATTGGAGAAAAATAGCTTTTACCATCTCTCATAATTTCTGCCTCAAAGGATGAGAATCAGATGGTTCCTCATTTAGCATTTTATCTTAAGATTTTTTTTTTTACTATACTTTTTATAGGGCATCATTACCCTCTGGTGGTCGTGAGAGCTACCCAGCGCTCCGCCTGAGAGCTGCCGCTGGATTTGAACCGCCAAGCCTGTGGGCCACAGTTCCACACTCAACCACTTATGCCAACGGGGCTCAGTCCTTTTTTTAGTATTCTTCTGGCTGAATCTTGACGTTCATATCTTTAAGTGAGGGTCCATGACACACACCTGAAAAAAAGTTAAATGTTTTAATTTCCCTCTTTGGGTTTACTGTCCTTCATTTGGAATATTTTATCTAGCATATATCAAATGAGATAACTATAATTATAAATGTACTAAAATATGTGTTTTTATTTTACATGTGCTGGTTGACAATATTACCTTTTCTACATTATATATATATATATATATATATATATATATATATGCAAACTAAAGTTGTATTCTTCGGTCACATGAACATAGGTAACTAGGTAGTGAGGGAATTCTCACACAGTCCATGACAATTCACTAGCACACCCAGAAAGACACACGATGCGTTGCTAACCCTCTCTGATTTCTTAATGAACACTTGTTCTATGTTCACCTCTGAAACAAGGAACATTAACAGGAGTTGTGGTCTCTGTGGCCTTCACTTGCTTGTAGTGACCACCAAGAGAACTCAAATCAATCTCTGTCAAGTTTGTAATTGAGCACTTCCCTAATTTATGAGACAGCTTTCCCATTAACAACAAAATCTTGAGAATTAAATAAAAACAGACCTACACAAGTGCTGCTGCATAGGTGAGGGTGGGATAAGCATTGATAAATGCACATGCCGCCTACAAGCCTGACTTTGAAAAATTCTGTGTCAGACTTTCAGGTCACATTCTGACAACAATTAGGAACAGTGAAATAAATAGTTGGCAATTCTTCTCTGCTATGACAGGGGACGCAAAGCCATCTCTACTGAGAAAAAGCCTCTTTATGAATATGAAGCGTTTTACTGCTGTGCCCAGTCATCTTGCTGTGGGGAAGACTAGGTTGGCACTTCTATTTACAAACCAGGGCAGAATTCTTTTGAAGATTCAAAAAGTTTGGTTAAGCTGTTTTCACCTCATTAGTTGTAAATATTCTATGCCACTAAAATTTCATGCTTTATACAAGAACCATAAAAATGTTTACTCTAAAGAAGTTAAAGGTTCAGTTAAGGGTTACTTTTTGGTATGAAAAAATGTTCTGTATGTTGTGAAATATTCTGGCAAAATTTAAAAGACTCAACAATGCTGACTGGAAAACTCAGTCTTTAAGTTGATTCTAACTTGATCTATCTAGAGTTCAAAGATTCAGCAGTATTCCGGTGAGTGAGCTTTTCTCAGTTAAAAAAATTTATTAACATGTATATTTATTTGATGAAAAAATTGCAAAATAAGACAGGAGAAAGAAACATTTTATCACTTGACTAAATGTACATTAATACAAAACTGTTGTCCATTTGACCAGAAATATTAACAAGGGCTGTCTTGCCTTGCTAGTCAATTATTAAAACTGAGAAACTAAGTTTGTAAATTTCCTAAAATAATCAGATCAGAGTTCCTGATTGCCTCTTAGTCATTGCAGCTATCCATTTACTTGAGGTGCTGAGTTTGAATAAACAAGAGCGAAGCAAACTGAACCAAAGGTCACTTTTCACCCTCAAAGAGAATAGTAAAATTAATGAAATGTAAGGAAATTCAATTGTGATATGATTAATCTGGAAGGTTGACACCATCATTATGTGTACAGCTATATACTCGCAGTACGTGTCGTGCATCACAGAGATGACCCACATTTAAGTAGACTGAGTGACAGTGAACAAATGCGGCGGTGTGTTGATCGATTCTGATCCATAGAAACACCATCTGAAAGAGTAGAGTTGGCCCCATAGAATTTTCTAGGCTGGCCTCTTTTGTGGGGTCAGATAGTCACACATTTTCTCTTGAGTGTGTTAAATTACCAACCTCTCAGCAGCTGACTGCTTAACCAGTGTGCTACCAGAGTTCCTCACAGTAAATAAACGATAGGAACATCAAGCATCAGTTATTCTGTCGTTCCATATAGGAGGATCATAGAAATAGATTTACTCCCTCAATGGCATGCACTGGAAAAGCATATAAACTTTCCTCTCACTTCTTTTCATTGGAATACATTCGCATGGCCATACATAAGGACAAGCCTAGTTGGATTGCTCAGTTAGGAAGAAGAGTGTAGATTGGCTCTGCTATGCTTTTATCATGCAGAGACACACTAATTTGTACTTACCTTGCTCTCAACTAAACTGTTGCACCCGATTATACAATCAGCATATAGGAATCATTCAGCAAAGGGGTGTTCAGAGGATAAAAAGTATAGATACCGTGACATATCAAGTGCTTGTTGTGTTGCTAACTGCTGAGTCAATTTTGGGGTAAAATCCACCCTATACCCTGGTAAGCATTGGACTGCTAATCTCCAGGCTACTGGTGCAAAGCATTATATCATGTAGCGCCTTGTTGTAATCAAGTTGATGGTAGTGGGTTTATATGATGCAGTCATCCTGCCCCATAAGCCAACTTAAAAGGAAATCTTTACAGAAACATGTAACCAGATAGAACAATTGAAATGATCACTTAGATCGGTGGTTCTCAACCTTCTTAATGCTGTGACCCTTAAATACAGTTCCTCTTGTTGTGGTGACCACTCCTCCACAAACATAAAATTATTTTTATTCCTACTTCATAGCTGTAATCATGCTACTGTTATGAATCGAATGGCCTCTGTAAAAGGGTCATTCGGCCTCCAAAGGGGTCATGACCCACAGATCGAGAATCGCTGACTTAGATCCTAAGGAAGAGTTGCTCTTTGTATAATCTTAGCAACATGTGCTTCTTGATTTTTGGATTTAGCATAAACTAAATGAAATAAAAGAGAACATGCATAAGATAATATTGGCTGCAGGCACATACACTAAAAGCAGACACCAATGCAAGTGAGATATGGAATGCATCAATTAATCCATAATCTCAGCCTTGTGATCAAAGGATTGGTAATTGTAAAATCCATAACTGGAGGGGAGAACTATACTCAGGCTTAAATTCTGAGCACCAGATTTATAAGCAGCTATGAATGATATAAATTCTCAAAACCCATTTGCAGAATCCCACTACCGCCACCACCCTCCGTAAATTAATCCTCTGGGAAATCCCTTCAGACCATTGACCTTGGATGTGAATAGCATTCCTGTAAGACACAATGCTTGGGAAAGAGGATCAAAGCAGATGTGAAGTTAAAACTGAACACTTTGTCACTTCCTCTCCTTTTCAATCCATTTTAAATCTGTGCTAGGTTTTAATGTTTTTTGTTTTCCTTTGCATTAATTTTTATGTTTTTTGTAATTTTTGGAGGTTTTGTTGTTGTAATTTTTCTTTATATGAGATCCAGGAAAGGCAAATCTTTAGAGAGAATAATTGGATTAATAGTTTCTTAGAGTTTTGACAGGGCCTTTCAGGGAAAGCCAAGAGCTAACAATAAGTACAACAATGAGAAAGCTGTTCTAAAACTGCTTTGAATCATATGGTGTGTGAATTATATTTCAATAAAACTAAAATGTAAAAATAAGTAACCAATCAGTTAGGGTAGTTTGAAATTGTCTTATCTATACTCAAATTGTTAATTTATTCTTCAAAGCATAATTTATGTATTATGACCAACACTGTCCAAGTTTTCTTGATCGCTATTTCTCTCAACTCACTGCTGAGATCACTATTTTCACTTCAATATTGTTTTGCACACCTCTACTATGGCCTTTGTGATATTTTCAACATTTCTAAGCCCTAAAGCTTTTTCTTTCACTAATAAGAATTATTTATTAACCTCTTTCTTCCTTGGGCTTAGTATATGCATATATATGTATACCATGTATAAGCTGAGTTTCTCAGCACATTTTCAATGCAGGTTCGTGGTAAAGTTAGGTGCCTTGACTGATATTCAGGTGGGCTTATTCTTGGGTATATGAGTTTATCTAACCACACTGAGTCAGAAACGACCTAATGGCAGGACGTTTGCTTTGGTTTGAGAGCCATGTGGTCATAGCACATTAAATGTCATAAAAGAAAAAAAAAACTTGGTTCAAAATAATGATATATTATATTTTGTTCAAGTATATATAGAATGTATAGTAGTTTAGAAATATATGGTATTTTCAGGTGATTAGCATTTTTTACTGGGGGAAATAAAATTTAAGTTACCAGCAAAGCTGAGTTCTATATGGGTATCTTATGGCTCCCTGGTGGTGTAAGGGTGATATGTTGGGCTTCTCACTGCCTGCTCAGCACTTTGAAACCACCAGATGCTTCTTGGTGGAATGACCAGGCTTTCTACTCACGTGGACACTTCGCTTTTGTGCCCTAGGGTCATCATGGATCAGAGTGGACTCAGCGGCCTTGAGTTTCGTTTTAGATGGATATCAGTAGACTGCCAGTTCTGCTGCTAACCAGGAGCTGGGCAGTTTGAAACTCCCTGTCACTCTGAAGCAGATGAGGTTTTCCACTCCTGGAGAGTAACAATCTCACAGGGGCAGCTCTCCCCGGCCTCAGGGGGCAGGCTTGAGCAGAAGCGGATCAATGACAGTGTGTATACATAATGTTACACCCACTGGAATCAAGTACATTTGAACACACGGCAACACTACATACTGTTTCTGAGACTGTGGTTCTTTGTGGGAACAGATAGCCTCCTATTTCTCCCAAAGAAGGGCTGTTGGGTTTGAACTGCTGGCTTTGTGATGAGTAGTCTAGTTCTTCCCCAACAGTGATATCAGTGCTTCTAATGCCATTCATAGTGTTGATTGATTATACTATAGTTAAATATAAACATAGAAATATTGCAGTACCAATGCATTTGTTATATGAATTCCATTTTGCCATAGCTTACTTAGAGTTTTTTCCAGAAAGGAAAAAAAATAGTATCATGAAAGAATATAAATCATGAAAATCATTCCAGTTGGGTTCTTTAGCACTATCTCCTATAACTTTTAAGAAGAGAGAAAATAGAGGCGATGCAGAGGGAAGTTTTGATACTTTATGGAAATCTCAAACTCTATGAATCTAATACTCTGAGAAATGTGAAATATCTGTTTGTAGAGCATTACCACTACTCTGAGTAAGTCATCTACGTCCAGGCCAAATAGCTCCTCATTAACTAGGCCATTTATGAGACAAGGTAATTTTATTTTTTAAACACAAATCACAAATCATACATCATTCATTTGTTTGACATATTCTGTCGTTCTCAACTTTCCATAATTGAAAAATATACACCTGCATAACTTATATTTATTTCCTTTTATATCCTGCCATCATATTTAGAAAATTATTTATTGTGAATATTTCAGTAAAAGATCAATAATCTTCAACCTAGAAAGTAAATTATCCTGATCATAGTTTTCTATATCAAGAAGTATTAAGAAGGAATGCTTCCATTAAATCCTTATCTGTTTGGTGGATAAAAAATATTTACTAGTTTTTTGGTGCCTGAAAATTATCACACTTTTGGTAGACAAGTACACTGCTACAGGCTCTCCAAAACTGGTTTTAGTGTATAAAGTCTATCTCTATTGATACCTCTACTTAACCATCCATAGTCAACTTAGTTAAGTCTCAGATTCCATATGAATAGAATCAATTAGTTATTTCCCTAAATATGCAAAATATATAAAGAATTGAGACTGTAGCTTTACTAACTTTTAAAGGGGAAAAAAAAGCATGTGAATCTTAGAGGGCACTGTGCCAAGTTTGTGTAATTGTTGTTTTACGTAAATTAAAACTGCTAGGGTTAAAAAAAAACACAACCAACTTGCTAAGGTATAAGCTCCTTGAAAAATGGGGTTTATAATGGAAATAGAAACTGACCCTTAACTCCAGCGGCACTACCGGATGCCGTTATAATAAGCTCCCCTAGATGCCATGGTGTAAATGTATTAGCTGTACTAAGAGACCCACTCCTGCTATAATTATGTTAGGAACCAATAAGACAGCTCAGAAATCAATATGCTAAGACAGATAGAGTAAAGGACCATGGCCAGCCCACTGGGAATAGATTAGGCTGGCAGGTCCCTAGCTGAGCCATGAAGGGGATATCTTTGCCATTGTAGAAAGCCATTAATTGTAAATTTTCCTGAACAAGGAAGACGAAGGAAAAGCTTAGACAGCGTTGTTCATACAACTCAATGAAAACTGCAACTCTTATTGATCAAAAGTGAAGCTTTTTACTCTTATTTCAAAACCCTATGGTGCAAAAATCTAAATGCTCAGAGGGATTTTTGAAACCATTCCCACAATAGAACTGCTGCTCCTTCTTGATTGCTAGTTTGTTTTTAATATTTCAAAACTTCCAGAGCAAGAAAATGGGCAATGACCTTCCTCACAGACCAGTTTACTGGTCTACCGTGAATTATCTAATTGATTCATATTTATTTGCCATACAATGTGAGGAGAAGCAAGATGATCTTTGCACGATGTGCTCATTGGCCATCAGGTTCACCTGGCTGTTGAAATGACTGATTTCAATGACTACACGGGCGGCTGCAAGTGAAAATGTTAACCATGTCTAAGGAGGGTTTTTTGCTTTGTTTTACATTGTAAGTCTTAGTTGTGAAATGTGCTTAGTAGCTTCAGTATAAAGTAGCAGTTTTGCTCGTAAAGTGAGGGGTGGGGGGAAGAAAGGAAGTAAACAATGGAAGAAAGCAACAGAAAGGAAGAATGACGGGGTGGGGGGGGGACAGGAAGGAGGGAGAAAAAGAAATGAGAAGAAAACAAAAGACAGACCTTTTGTCGTTACAGTTTGGCACATCTGCTCATGTCCAATCAAGCTTTCAAACACGGAGCAGTAAACAAAAGCAGCCATCAAGCAAGAACAAAGTCAGAGACATAAGTGGTTTGAATGAGTGTGCAATTTCTGCCCATAGGACCATCCTGACACAATTGCTCTAATTTTCTTTCCAGAAATGACTGATAAAAGATTTAGGTAATTGCTATGGAGACAGACTTCCTTCCATCACTACGTATCTTGAATAATACAGCCTCAGGGTCATAAGATGGAGTGTCAGTTTCTGCAGAGTCCTAAATTAATACTTGTCCCTGCTTTAGCCACCCTTCCTGTACATCTAATGAAGTGAATGTAATTTATTTTGACAACGTATTGAAAATCACTTGATCAAATGACTATTCTGTAATGAACACAAAAGACAATAAAGGCTTCGAGACATAAACTCCAAAATAACATAAATACACATCCATTTCTCAAAGCACATTTTTTTATCCTAAACTGTGACTGCATTCAGCTTCTATGTGAAATAAAATCATTTCTAAAAGCACAGTGCATCATGTAAATGTAAAAAAAAATAATAATCGGTCTGATGCCTGAGACTGACCTCTCTCCCGCAGCACGTGACCTTGTCCCCTCTAATCAAACTTCATTTACTCTGGCTGATCTGTGCATTTCGCACTATTAAGTAGCCCCAGGGAACGGGTGGGTGCAAGGGACGCAGAGCCAGGGAACTAGCTAATGTTCAGAAGAAAGTTCTCACATTACGGCCTATCAGTCTGGTCCGACATTGTAGCTTTGCACATGAACAGTCAATGATGGGAGTATCTGAAAAACACCTCCACTGTGACTCTTCACTCCAGACAGAAATGCTCTTGCTGTTTCTTAAATGCAATGGATTTTTCAATAGCTAATGAAATCAGCTGTGTGCTAATGAGAACTCATGATCCTGGCCTCCTAGATGATTATAAGATTACAACATTTGTTCCAAGGTACATACTCCAGACTGATTTTGAAGAGGTTCCTGATCAACATTTTTTCCTTCACGGTGTCAGTGTACAGGCGCTGCCTTAATGTGTCCCTCTTGCCAAGATGCATGTGTCTCCAAGGTGTTAGAATATTTTGAAAGCAATACTTAATGTGTGAAAATATTCCCTACTTTAAGCATTAATATAGGCAATTGTACTTCCGATGTTTGCATAATTTTCTCTTTTCAGAAACCCAGCAAAACACCAAGAGGTATAATCGGAATATTTCTTGGCATGGAGACCCACGCAAGACAAAATGTCTGTACAGTGGCACTGTGAAACGACAACGTAGTGTTTCAATACAGCCAGGCAGAAGCCAGTGGATAATGCTCAGTAATGGGTTAATCAATACTTATTATGGTTTTATTGGTTCACTAAAGAGAGAACAGAACCTAGTGAGCACAGAGTTGAAAAAATCACTGCATCTGATCTAGATAACATCTACTCTCCCTAAGGGATTTCCCTATTCAAGAATCCAATTTACCATGTCTGATTGACAAGGATTGGATCCTAGGGAATCACATAACTCTTTTTAGGACCCAATAAAATCCTAATGGATTTGTCTGACTGGTCAGGAGACTTCTAGTTTTACTAAACTGGGGTGGTTTGTTGCAATTAGCCTTGATTCCACTTGCAGTTGAAAAACTAGGCTATTAGGAGTCATCTCCCTTCTGTAAATGCTGGAGTCCTGCTGGGACGTGCCTGCTGGTGGAAGGTACTTTACTGGATAAAAGAAAACCCTTAGAATAAATTGTAAACATTTGAAAGCTTTTGGAAAAATGGTAATCAAAACGTGACTCAAATAAAAAAAGATGGCAAGTCAAACTGAATTGTAGTTTCAAAACCCATTCATTGGTCAGTCAGCCTTGGCGATTTCTTTCTTTCTTCTTTTTTCTCACTCAGGTAACCACAGCAGACAGAGAGTTTTCTCTTTGATAAGTGTAGCCTTTGCTATCCACATTTCCCCTGTAATATCTGATGTTTGGGGTGAAGGTGGGGGAAATCATTTGACGACAGCAAAAATCTTGTACATAGTAAAACTATGCTTCCCCTGTATCTCTACTTTTATTTTCTTTCCTGTGCATAAAGTAAGGTTTAGCTACTTTGCTTAAATTTTATGTTTTTTGAACATAGAGTGTTGTCTTAGTCAGATATGTTCTGTATATTATGATAGTTTGAAGCCAGAGCTGAAATATAGATGAAAATGAACTTTTCAGTAATATAAATATTTTTGAAGCAAACATTCCCTGAGTATAAAAATCAACTGAAAAAAACCATTTACCTCAAGTCTTGTGTCTTTTCTTGTGGAGAAAAAAAAATGAACCTTAGATGTGTTCAAATTGAAAATATTTCACAGTCAGAAATACATTCATTTATACAATGTCATTAAAAATACATCATGATTTAGATTTTTCTTCTTAGTCTTGGAGGACGTTAGTTATATTAGAGATTCAGACAACCTCAAACTACCAGCAATCTGGACTATGGTTTTTAAGCCCAAAAATCTATAGTCAAACTCTGCTAATAGAGTTCAACTATTATTCTTCCATTAAAAGATAGGTACCTATGATAAAAAAAGCTATTTGAAATAGGAAAAATGTTATAAAACGTGATGTAAAACATTGAAATCACATTCAGTGGTCTATCAATTTTTTAATCATGACATTCAAATTCAGAAATTTTAAGGAGAACAGAAAATGTTACATCTGATGATTATTCAGAAAAGCTGAGAAAGAAAGAAAAAACAAAAGTAAAAGGAAGAACAAGAAAAAATTTGGTAGAAAAATACTGGAAACCTTTTAAAGTAAGATTACCTAATACAATTTATGTAATTTAATATCCATCTCTATTTTGTGTTCATTTTTAAATGTAGATTCTTCTCATGAAGTAAGTAAACATGTTAATTACATTAATTTTAACAATATTTGATTAAGTATGGTGAATTAGAAATCATTTTTAAACATTGTAATTATAAAGAGACTCTAGTCATCCTCAGAAGTGTTAGCTGTTCAGTGAAATGAATCACCTTGTCTTCACTTGACTAGCTTCATGTAGGATTTAAGATAATTTAAAAATCATTCTGTTAAAATTTGTAGGTTTACTTTCAAATATTTCTGTAAATATAAAAATGAAATATGAGATGAAGTTTAATTAATTCACCTTAGCACTACAAACTTTCCAGGAACCAAACAATAAATTTAAGGATGTCAATAAAGCCTACTGAATTAATGCTAGTCAGAAAAAGGAGGAAATCCCACTGAAACTCCAGATACACTGATTCATTAAGTGATTAAGATTTTTGACATTAGAATTTTTTTATGTTCATTTATTGGTACACTTGACCCTGGTCAAAAGCCTTATTTTTTCTTTTTTATCACAATTGGTTGGGAACTTAGTGAGAATTTATTTAATTTTGGTCAAGGATCTCTTTTTCATATGTGACTTAATTGAAAATTATGTTTTTCTATTCCCTACTAACTTCACCTTTATTTGCTATTTGCTTTGTCCACAACATGACAAGCGGTAAATGATTCATATATGCAACCTCCATCTGCTATAATATACATTTCTTTTTAAAATTTCTTTTATTGAGGGCTCATACAACTCTCATCACAATCTGTACATACATTCATTTTATGCAAAGCACATCTGTACATTTGCTGTCATCATCCCTCTCAAAGCATTTTCTTTCTACTTAAGTTCTTGGTATTAGTTCCTCCTTTTTGCACTTCTTCCTCGCTCTCCTCTCCCTTATGGGCCCTTGATAATTTATAAATTATTATTATTATTTTGTCATCTTGTAAATTGTGCAATGTTTCCCCTTGCCCCCTTTGCTGTTGTCCATACCCCATGGAGGAGGTTATACATAGAACCTTTCTAATCCTTCCCCCTTTCTACTCCACCTTTCTTCCACCCTCCCAGTATCACCCCTCTTACCACTGCTACTAAAGGAATCATTAGTCCTGGATTTCCCATGTTTCTGGTTCTTATCTATACCAGTGTACATCCTCTGGTTCAACTGGATTTGTAAGGTGGAATTCAGATCATGATAGTGGGAGGGAGGATGCATTTAAGAAGCACACCAGCTTGTGTGACCACAAGGGATCTATGGAATCATTTAAGAACAAAAATCATATCATTGTGTGCCCACCTACTTGATATGATCATTAAAGACAAAGGTGTGCATAAGCAAATGTGGTGAAGAAAGCTGATGATGCTTGGCTGTCAAAAGATATTGCCTCTGGGGTCTTAAAGGCTTGAAGATAAACAAGCAGCAATCTGGTTGAGAAGCAACAAAGCCCACATGGAAGAAGCACATGAGCATTTATGACCACAAGATGTTGAAGGGATCAGATATCAGGCATGAAAGACCCAAGTGTTACATTTATATCATTGTAAATGATGGGGAGTGCAGATTGGGGACCCAAAGTACATCTGCAGATGAAGCAACATCCTCTTACAGAAGGGTCATGAGGAGGAGACAAGGTTAGAAAAACGAAAACAGTTCCAGTACAAAATAATGGCATAAATCATAAATTTATCAATCTCATTTCATGAAATTCAATGGTATGCCAGCAAAAGGATTATTAAGTATGTGGATCCATAGAAGTAAGCAAGAAGAAAAAGAAAATGACAAAATGAGGAATTGAGCAAGCATCTGAAACACAGAAAACTGTTGAAACACATGTCAATGGATGAAATAGAGTTGGAGAAAATTATATTTTTTTCAAAATGAACTACAGCAATGCTTTCAGTTTCATGTCATTTCAGAACCTTGCAAAGGTGGAATCTCTTCTTCCTGTTTTTAAATTGGGGAACACAATTTCATTCTGTGAATTAATAGAATATGACAGAAGTGGTGCTATGTGACTTCTGAAGGTAGGACAAGAAAATTTATATAGCTTTTGTCTAGATCTCTTCTTATTAGTCTAACCCTAGTACCGAAGTTATGTTGAAGCCCAGAGCATATGAAGAGACCATTTCTGGGTGCTTCGGTTTTCTGTTCATCCTGATGTCTCAGTTATAGACAGAATTAGGGGGCTGAAGTTATGTGGAGGTGCAATCCCATTGATTCCAGTTCTTAATCTTTGAGATACTCTGACTAATGCCCAATGGAGCAGAAATTAATATCCTGTTAAGCGTGGAAAAGATTAGAGAATCATGAGCAAAATTAAAGTTCCTTTTGTATTAAGTCATCAAGATTGGACATAGTTTTAGACATCAGTAGATAACTGAAACCGACATTATTCATTAGAAATGGGGTACTGTGAAAACATTGCTTTAGTCTAGGTAGTATTAGAAGATAGAAGCCTGTAGATAAAGTGTTGACAAAATACTAAAAGGCCCTGAAGAAATTATCAGAGCAACTGTGGACCTCAAGGCAGTTGTTCAATGGGGCTTACATGATAAGGAGGAAAATCAGAGTGGAAGCTACAAGAAAGGTGACCTGTGTTCTTTAAGATCATAAAGTTTGGCCCTACTGTTCCCTGTGGTGATGGGAAAGATAGACAATATACTTAACGATATGACAGATCTAGTTAGAGATATTTATAGAAGACTACTTAAACTGACACACACCTATTTCTCATTAATTGTAATAAAATGAGAGAAAATAGATGTACTGAAAAGTTATTGTCTAGTGTTCAAATGAAGGTTATAATAAATATAAGATGTCATTTTCTGAGCTCAAAACCAAAGTGTTTCATATCAACAGCTGTTTCAAGATGCACAACATATAAAGGGTTTCTGAGCAAATTACAATCAAGGGTCTAAATAGGAAATCATTTTAAGGCCTTCAGAAAGATTTAAAATAGTGCCTCGGTTGTTCCTTCAGTCAGATAAAGTCTTATAATGATTTAAGGACAACACACACAGATCTAATTAAGCAATCGGTTAAATATTCTTCTTTCAGAAAGTTTACAAGATGTCAAAAATTATGGATTTACTTAAAATTGCAGGAAGAGAGATTAGAATTTTAGCTAAGTAGAATTTAGATTAATTTTTGATAACCTGAGTCCTTAAGCAAATTATGTGAATTGAAAACTTTTAATTTGGACAAGAAGAGAGACTGATTAAAAGAAAAGTAAATTTAGAACTTCAAATCATTATTAGCATAAAGCAAATTTATAAACCTACCTAAGCTGAAAAACTACTCTTTTTGGAAGGAAGGAAGGAGTGAGTTTGAAGGGTAAGACAGAAAGCCTAAAGTTGAGAGTTGAAGTTATGGAGAATCATGCTCAGACAGTGATAGTGACCTCTACATGAAATATGTACTTGCTAGGTTTGAGAGAGTATTAGTTCAGGTTGACTAGAAACAAATTCAAACTCATGTGTATAAAAAAAAGAGCTTCACATACATGAGCAATTTAATATTGAGAAAACATTCAAGCCTGGTTCGTATCAAATCCATAAAGTCATTACCAGCTCATATGTCTGATACCAATCCATAAAGTCTTCTTCAGACTTAAGGAACACATACAATTACTCCAATTGCAGGGAGACCACAGGCCAGTGGTGAGTAGCGATGTAGGCATCTCTGCACTGGCAGGGGTCTCCCCATGTTTTTCCCCACTCTATAGGCCTCCATCAGCCTCTTTCCATGTGGCCACTCCATAGGGATGACTCACAGAAAGAGAGCTACAAGAAAAAGTGTCTCCCGCATCAAAAGAGGAAATACTAGAGTTCTCAGGAACCTCAGAAGGCCAGGCTCACACAGAGGCCTCATTGGTTATATCTTGATTGACATGTTAGAATCCACCCCTTCACTCTTAATCATCAAATTGACATCAGATTATGTATCTAATACTCACTGTGTCTCACACTCACTCTATCTGAAATGCAGGTATCAAGAGCAGATAGAACAAACGGTGTTCCACATTATACTGACTGCATCAAGGACAGACCAAATGATCTTTAGAATTCACTAAAATAAATAGACCTATACTTTAGAAGTTTAAGCATGCATAAGCATGCAAATAAACACACATAAGAAATCTCATCTGCATCTATATATGATTTAAGTAATAAGAATTTTGATGCTAAAAATGTGATGCTATCAAAGGGTGAGATTTTCAAATCCTTTGGGTATCAGGAGCAAGTGTATTTTTCATGTGAGAAGGAAGTAAACTTGTGTTTAAAGAAAGTACTATGGCAGATTGCATTTTCTAACAAAGGCAACTGCAATAATTGTTACCTCACACACTCCTCTAGAGCTTTCAAATTTCCAAACTGAAGAATAATCAATGTCTTAGTTATCTAGCTCTTCTAAAACAGAAATGCCATATATGAATAACTTTAACATTCATTTATTTTTCTTATAGTTAAAAAAACCCAAGCAAAACAACACACACACAAAAAGAAACCAGAAACACCCATTCTCATCGAGTTGATTCTAATTCGTAGGCAACCCTCAACCCTGTAGACAGAGAAACACGACTTTGGTGGCTTTCTGAGGATGGTGATATTCGTGGAAAAAATGCTTTGTCTTCCTCCGGAGGAAGGGCTGTTGAACTGGAACTACAGACTGTGTGCGTTGCAGCCCAAGGTGTAACCCACTAAAGAAGTTCGACTGATTCAGCATTGCATAAACTTTCTCTTTATGTGCCTTCAAGGGTCTAAAGCTGTTACTCTTTGGTTCCTTTTTCATCATCACATAGTTTGGCCCCTACAGCCCCATCTGCTTCGATCTCAATCATTTGTGCTTTTCACTTCTTTGCTTAATTTCTTCTATATCTCAAAAGAGAATGATTTGAGACACACCCTATGCAAGTACTGTCTATATTAACATAACAAAGAACATCCATTCCAAAATGGCATTAGAAACACAGATATAAAGAGTGAGAATTCTGACATATAATTTAGGAGGGCACAATTGAATCCATAGCAGTGCTTTTCCTCTTAAATTAGTTGAAGTTTTCAATCTGCATACATGAATAGAATATAAAAATGCAAAGTGACTAGATAATTTCCAAGATCATCATCAAAAGGTAATATAACAATGTCTATCTGAATGTTTCAGAGGATCATTCTTAAAACCCATTCACAATGGACTAAAGACTCGGGCCCTATGAAGACAATATTGTTTTAAATATATTAGCACAGGCTGAACTCTGGTGGCGTAGTGGTTGTGCATGGGACTGCGGCCCACTAGGTTGGAGGTTCAATTCCAGCTCCCAGGAGCAAAGGCTGGACCTCCTACACCCACCACCAGAGAGCAGTGATGCCTAAAATATATATATATATATATATATATATATATATATATATATATTAGCACAAGATACCTTCTTAAAAACCAGACAGGCGTCAATGATATCTCAAATTATTCTCATCTCTTGGCTTCTAGCTGTTCCAATTAACAACAAGAAAAAAAAGTGATCCAAGAGAATGCAGACATTGCTGCACAATATCATTATCACATAAGCAAAATTTTACTAAAGATAATTAAAATATGTTCATCAACAGGAACCTGTCAGAAATTCAAGCTGGATTCACAAAAGGAAATGGAATAACAGAAATTTTTGCTTATATGAGCTAAACCTTGGCTGCAGACTCTTTTACAGTGGTTTATGAACGAGGTTAAGAATTTGACTGTGTAGATCATATTAACATGTGGGTAACATTGTGAAAATAGGAATTCCCAAGCACTTATTTGTGCTCATGTAGAACCAGTACTTAGAATAAGAGAGCCATTCAAACAGAACAAAGTCATACTTCCTAGTTTAAAATCACACTAGAGTGCGTGCTATGGTTGTATCCTTTCACCACACTAATTGAATCTGTAGGCCCAGCAAATCAAGGGAAACTGGGTTGCAAGAGAAGGAATATAGCATCAGAATTTGAGGAAGGCTCGTTCACAACATGGGATATGTGGACTACAAAATATTGCCTGCTGAAAAACCAGAGGATGACAGCAACTAATTGGTGAAGATCAAAGCCTAAAGCCTTAAGTATGGACTACACTTCAGCATTCAGAAGCTAGAAAGCCTCACAACTAGACCAATGAACCGCATGACACTAAGCGCAGAAAGCTCAAGCTTGTGGAGGGTTTCCCTTCACTTAGCTCAACAGAGAACTCTTATGAAGACAGTGTTTGGAAAATCAAAGTTTGCAAAGGGACATTTTGTAGCAAAAAGGTCTCTTTAAAGTATTAGAAAGAAATGCTATCACTTTGAGGACTGACATGTGCCTGGCATTGTGTAAGCTTGGTGATTAATGAAGACTGACAAAGATAGATACCTTGGAATTATGTTGTTGGCAAAGACCGTTGAGTATAATAAGGACAACTAGAAAAGCAAACAAATCTGACTGGGAAGAGATACGGACAGATGGCTCTCACATACTTTGAATTGAATTGTACAGGCCATTGAATTCTGTAGGCCTCTTGTATCTTCATTTTTTAAAAACACAAGTCTAATATGATTATTCTATGCATGATCGGCTGCTAACCACTAGATCAGTAGTTTGAACCCACAATTCATTCCAAAGGGGGAAGATGAAGCTTTTTGCTCTGGTACAGATTTAGAGTTTTGGAATCACAATGTGGGCGGTTTTACTTTGCACTAGGGAGTGGTTGTAACTCAGAAGCAACTCAACTATGAGTTGAGTTGTTGTTTTGTATCATTTCATCACATTTGAGGATATGTCAGGGCAGATGGAATTCAGATTTGCTTCTTTCCTGCTAAGCAAACTTTTGTCTATGGTAGGATATTTAGACCTTTGGAAATTAATGGCATGCTGTTCTGAGAAAAATATAAGTAATTTGTAGCTTGAGATTGGATTGTGTGAATTGAAGTTCAACACATGATTTCTAAATCGCCACCAATCAATGGTGGATCCAACTTTTCTTCTCTTTAAAGCTGGGCAGATTCTGTGCTTGCGTGAACCAAAATAGATGGTGGAATTAAAGGTATGTGAGATTCCAGGCCAGATGGCTCCCGAGTTTATCTGGTGTTTAATGTGTTTACTTGCAGATGGGGTTTAGATCTCCACCCCTTCCCCACCCTTTCACCTTGATTTGGTTGCTTAATTTTAACATCTTGATTTAAAAATATCCAGTCTTTAGTATGTTAAGAGACCGACAATTCCCGTTTCCTGCATGGCAAGGAGAACTTGCTTGCAGATACCAGCTGTTCTGCTGCGAGAAACTTCCTTGCACGCCCAGCGGATGTTGTCCTTAGGTGCCATTGAGTCAACAGCACCGCAGAGGGATCCCACGCTCCCAGGACCAAGAGAGCGGAGCCCTCGTGAGCCGTGTTCACATGCATCTCGGTATCCCCAGACCAAAGTCCATGCTTGCAGCCTCTGGGTCGGTTTATCATGCTGAGTAGCTTCAGCTTCTTTGCTGTTCCTGTACTGTCCAAAGTATGGCTTTTTTCCCTACAGACAGGTTCCTTCTGATAACATGTGCAGACAGTTGATGCCGTCTCCCCATCGTTTCTAAAGAACATCCTGACCATATGTCTTCCAACATTGCTGGTTTGTTCTGATGGCAGTTCACGGAATATTTATTATTCCTCACCAATGCCGAACCACCAAGACTTCAGTTCTTCTCCACTCTTTTTTACTCCTTGTCCTGCTTTCTTAAGCAGATGAGGTGGTGGAAAATAAAATTATGGGTCAGGAGCATCTGAGTCTTCATATTTTAAAGAGCATTTTTTTGAACTTCAAAGAGACCTTCTGCAGCAGATTTATCGAAGGCAGTCTATAACTTGAGGCCTGTCCAAACCTGGCTTCAGCTTCTGCCAGCCCCAACCAGATCTTTCCCTCCTGAGTAGGCCCCAAGAAAGATGTTGGTGGCCCTGTGGATTGCCTGCAGCTGCATCCATCTCTAACCCTCCCACGGAAGGGGAGCAGCCAAGCATCCCATTCAAAGAGGCCTTCTCTTTGCTGTCTTCCTATCGCGGAAGTCCATGCTGTTGACCCCTGGGGAATTTCTAGGAGCTAGATCCTGAAAGCCTCATGCCTGCCCTTTAGGGAATCTGTGACTCTCATACAGAGGAGAGGGCCTTCAAAGAACGTTGAAGTATATGGTTCCTGAGCCAGTCCTAGCAGCCATCTCCCCCAGGATCTGCAAGAGGACCTGCTACATTCACGGTCATTGATTATGGATCCAAATAAAATGAGATCATTAATAATTTTAGTCTTTTCTTCATTTATTGTAATGCTTTTATTGGTTTAATTGTGTGCTTTTTATGTCACTAGCATGAACTCCAGCCATAGGAGGAAGCTATCTTGGAAGTGTCTCTTTCAGCCCATTTGAATGACCTCACCGAATAGAAGTGTACAGCAAAAATGACCATATCTCACCCAACTTCCCCAAAGATGTAGCTCTGTGAGAAATTAAATGACAGCAGAATTTTAAATCACTCAGTTTTGACAAGGATTCCTATCCATCAATAAAGAAATAGAATATTTGGTATTATAATATGTCATGCAGCAATTAAGAATGGTAATAATATATGCTTATGCTATTTCAAAAAAAGTCTCCAATTAAAAAATAGTAACAGAGAAAAAAGTCACATTGATTTTATACTTTTCTTTAGCACACATAGTTATAGAATGCTTTCAGAATACTGAAAGAATTATTTTAAATGGAGAAAGTATGCATCTTTTAAAACAATTATAAACATGTATATTAGTTAAACTTCTCAGTCTAATTTTCATAATTATACTTTGAAAAATTTGTAAAATGAAATTTATACTTATCTAATAAAATGTACTTTTCCATATGTTCCATGTACATAATCTACTCTCTTTAGGGATGCAGAATGCTAGCAATGGTAATTGTCTACAGATCATGTAGGAAAAGTAGAAAACTATGCACACTTTGTTGACATGTATTTGAGATAATTTTATCTTAACTAAATCTCATAACACATTGTACATAGTCAATTGACTATTTTAGCAATTAAATAATTATTTTGTATTCTTTGATTTCTTATTAATGCAAATCAAGCAACACTGGTCAGTGGTATTTTCTCAAAGCAGCACTGATACATTGATTGTATTTTCCTGACAGATCTCACAGTGCTTGCTAGGGGAATGAAAGAATGTGAAAAAGTGAGCCGAGAAGGAAAAGGAAAAGAAGATGTGGAGAAAAGTATGGGAAGAAAAATGATTTGGAAGGAAGGAGGGGGAAGGAAGAGAGACTTGATATGAAATGTGATAGTGTTCAGATTTAGAGAGAAGGGTGAATTCCTTAATGCTAAAATGATTCTCTTGACAATTTGCGATGTTTTTGATGGTTTAGAAAATGACTTTAAGCACAACGTGCTTATCAATGTTGTAGAAAGATGGTTCATGTCTCAGCTTTACCATTGGTTGCCATAGCACAGCTGCTTGAAATGCCACTAATTACAGCAGTAATTAAAGTTATTACCTTACCTGTGTTGTCAAGAGCACAATGGCTTCTAATAGGAACAAACCTTTAATGGCTTGCTTTCAATTTACTCTGATGGTTAAAAAATAATCAAGAGGAGAATGGGTGTTGAGTTACAGCTCTGTACGATAACAAAAATAGCAATTAAGCACCTTTTTCATCTCTCAGGTCCTAGTCAAGAGTTTGAAAGAAGAAAGACAAAGAGCTTACCTGAGTAATATGATCTTAAGACTACCAGTGACTACTAGTATTTCGGTCAACCTTGTGCTCGTGATTGCCTTTAACAAAACAGAAGACTGCTACAGATGCTGTGGCTTCAAACTGGGGACATCAATACAACTGTCTATTTCCTTGTCATATCCCCAGTTTGTAGAATGCAGACCAAAAAAGAAAAGAAATGTGACATTATCATAGCAAAGTAAAATCATGTTCACACTGTGCCTGATATTACAGGCATGTAGTTGGCAGGATTTGTTTGGTATTTTGCTAAGGTTTATTTTCATATACTTCAAGCACATTTTTAGAGTAAAAATTTATTTGGGGTAGCAACCCAGGTGGCACAAAAGTTAAATTTCTCAGCAATTCAACCCCAATATGAACAGTGATAAATAAAGTCATCTTCTTCTGTTAAGATTGACAGTGTTGGAAAATCCCATGAAGTCAGTCATTAAAGGTGTCTTTCCAGCCTAGTCTGATCTTTCAGTAGATCCTTTAATTTATTTTCTGTTTACCTTTTCATAGTTTTCCTTTGTGCTTTGTTTTATTTTTATTCTATGTTGAGGTCTTTAAATTGTCACTTGATATATGATATGTGTCAAAAAATTTCAAAAACATCACCTTTTCAAACATTGTTTTCATATTCTTCGCTCTTTTTTTGTAGGCAGCTTTATTTCTGTGTATGTTAGCCCTTCTCAAAGTAGCTTCTTTCTTGAGTTTTTCAATGTATGTTCTTTCCTTTCGTCTTCTCATGTTCTTTCTAAATATTTTTGTCCATAATGTAAATAACTTGTCTCTATTGGTGTCTAGTCTAATGTCAGATATGCTCTGAACATAAAAAAAATGATGCACTAATTTTTTCATCTCTAAATTTTCATTTCACTTATTTTGATATACTTTATTCTGTCTCAAATATCTCAATTTTTCCTTTGAAGTTCTCAACCAAGCTTTCAATATTTTTATTTTACAACTTCTTTTTCTGGATTACTTCTTGTAGTGTTTTATAGTTTTGTCGTCTTACTATAGGACTTATTGTTTTGACGGGACACCAGAGTTTTTAATATTGTGATTGTTTTGGTGCTGGTGAAGAATACTTAAAATATGGTGTATTGCCAGAAGAACAAACAAATCTGTCCTCAAAGAAATACAACCTGAATGCAAGGATAAGGAGACTTCATCTTGCATGTTTTGGGCATGTTATCAGGAGAGACTAGTCCTTGGAGAAAGATGTCATGCTGAGGGCAGTGGAGGGGCAGAGAAAAAGATGCAAACCCTCCATGAATGAAGGGACTCAATGTGGCAGCAATGAACATAACACACAGCAGCTATGGTGAAGGTGGTACTGGACCAGGCTGCATTTTGTTCTCTGGTACATTATTATGCCTTGGAACTGACTGGCCAGCTCCTCACCAGAACCACGATCATTTGAGGCCTAATGGGATTGCTGCTGTTGTCAGGGATATTTTAATATGTGTCTGCTTATTTTAAGACTCAAAATAGAAAAGCAATGAGTTTGAAATGTAATGGCAAATCCAATAAAGACTTTTCTTTTGGCCCTTCAAAAATAGATCCTGAGATCTTTGATATCTGCTTCAAAAGTGGCAAATCTGGAAAGAACATTTCTCACATCCCCACAAGACAGGAATGAAAGTGCACACTTATAGGTTTTCTTAACCACATAAGAAAGCTGTGGACACAAGGAAAATAGCCAACCAATAATCTAATGGAATGCAGGGACGTCAGAAGACAGGCATCAAGTGAGCTCTTGCTCATTGAGGCAGATGCTGTTGGACACGACTGAGGGTGGTAGTGATTTACCAATTTTTAATCTAATGAATTGCTAAAGGTGATAGCACCACAATATATAAATTTTAATAAGTGTGGGCACCGGAGAAATTCACATCCATTCAGATATTTCTCTACAGACCTCATTTCTCTGTAGAAATAGTTATGAGAGGACAACAATGCTGAGGAAGGGTCTCTCATGATATAGTTTTGATGAAGTGAACAATAACTACTGAAGTCAATCAATTGATAAAATAAAGGGATAAAGGCTTCCCCAGATGTATTTTCCCTCCTTCTCTAAGGAAATAAAAGTCTTCAACTGCTAAAGAAAAGCAGGCAGCTTTGTCGTCTTTAGTGAAGACCAACAGGAAGGGAAAAAAGGAAAGGTTAATAACAATTACCCTGAGAGAGAGGCAGTGATTAAAATGCATACATTTATAATTTAAATATTAGGATTCAACTTCTATTCCATCTCAGTCTATTCCTATAAACTATTGTCAATGTCAAAGAGCCAAGTCTTCACTATTCCGTTCGCTAAGAAAGAACTCACAAAAAGCCTATTCTGGCTCTTGCATACCTCTCCGAGCATTGTTCCAAACTCCAGCCATTTTTCATTTCATTGTTCCGTTTGAGTTCAGCTCCCCTTTCTATGTCTCTCTTTCAAGATCTGGTACTTCCTGTTAGTTACACATGACAAGCGGTCTGTTAACTCAGAAATGTTGACTTTTCTGCTTCTTCTGCGTGGAATACTTACCCACATTTCTTTTTTTTTTGGCGGGGGGGCATCACTGCCTCAGGTGGTAGTGGGCGCTACCCAGTGCTGCTCCTGGAGAGCCGCTCGCTGGATTTGAACTGCCAAGCCCGCGGTCCGCAGACCCGCACTCAACCACTTACGCCACCAGGGCTCAGCCCCCACATTTCTTTAGAGAGCTTTCTCCTCCTAAACTCTTTTCTGAGCAATGGCACCGTCCTAGAAAATGTTTCTATGTGTGCCAATTTCCCCCCTGAATCCATCGGTCTCTATTTTATCATTTTCGTGTTTCTCTTGCATAAAACAGCACACCTCTTTCTGTTCTGTTTAGTCTGTTCCCTTATTGCATTACTCCTTCATGGAAATATGTATATTCTCATGAGAGAGGAGCCCTGCTCTCTTTCTCATGGAAGAGTCATGGGATAAATAAATTAGAATAATAATAAATCAGCGATAAATAGAAATGGAATGTTTAAGTTATGAAGGAAAGTGGCCCAGTGATTAGATGCACCTGCATAATCATTTCGGGACTGCTGAATGGTACGAAAGGTGCAGTGAGCTTGGCTACCTCCTACAGGTGTTTGGAGTTCAACACTCATAACGGTACCCCAACTGGAAAGCCTGGCAATCCATTTGTGATGAAAAGCAATCACCGGAGCTGAGCCCCGGTGGCGTAGTGGTTGTGAGCGGGACTGCGGCCCACTGGGACGGAGGTTCATTTCCAGCAGTGGGGCTGGGCCTCCTACTCCCACCGCCGGAGAGCAGTGATGCCCGCCCTCCCCCCCAAAAAATAAAACAGTCTACGGGACTTAGTGCTACTCTGACATACGCAGGTAGCTCTGAGTCTAAGTTATTTTGATGGAAATTGCTAACAATTGGTAAGTCTTTTGTGCTTACAGGTTTCCAAAGTCTTACTGAAATTAGGAAGATAATTACACACACACTCACAAGCTTCCTGATTTCATACAAACTGAAATATGTGTATATATATACACATATAATCATGAAGATTTTTAATAAATTGGAAAGTTATGACCTACAAGAACAAAAATGATACTATCTATAGAAACACATGATTAATATAAATCATGCTTTCCCAGTAGTCAGTGGTAGTTTTATGATCTTTTTGCTCCTAAGAAACAGCTGTTCTACTGTCTACCCTTTGTTATAGCTAAGACATACATTTCAACCTGTTCCATAAACCACAATCATTAAGAAAAATAAAATGACTGTATGGTAGTAGAATAGGAATCATGAAAAATATTAAGAAATCTATCACATACTTTATAACTGTAAAAGAAAATTGAAATACCTGAAAATGTTTTAAGGTTTCAATTGAAGGAAAGAGAGACTGCTTAAAAAACAAACAAACAAACAAAACCTATAAGCTTAGCTTTCTCTCGTGAGATAAGCAGGTTGCTGTCTCATTCACATCATGAGATTGTTAATTAATGCGAACCTCTGGATAAAATTCCTTAGGTGACATAATATAATCCTGGACACTATAATAATGTATAATAATGTAATATAATCCTGGGGGCGATTATTGCATTTTGGAGGGAGTTCTCTATTTCAAGATGAACGGGTTGCTAAGTCCTGATCTTAATAGAGTCTGTGAACTGAGGCATATTTTTTGCTTCCTGTTGGGCATCTTTACAGCCATTGTATGAGACAATGTGACTTAAGACACCACCATCTTTCATTGTCTCTAGGGATATAGCAAGCCTACTAAAACTTCAAAACCATATCTCCCTCAGAGCAATCCCTTAACATAAGAGCCATCTTTGGAACAGAAATAAAACTTAGGAACATTGTAAGAATGTGCCCAAGACTCTGTTTGTAATGGCCAAGGCTGTGGAGAGCAGTTGAAGCAGAGACTGGGGCCTGCATGCTCAGAGGGGGCAGTGCCACGACTGCCGGCTGCTTTCTCCTCATCTCATCTGAGACAAGGGTGTTGTAAGATAGAGCAGCAAGCAGACTGGCAGGAGGCAAGAGATGATTCGGCTGCAAAGCTGAGGACCAGAGAGACTTGGCTGCTGGCTGAAGAGAGACATTGCTCTGGACTATTGACCATCTGTACTGTTTGCTGACCCTGACTTGGGGCCGTTGACGAATTTCCCCAAGTGTCGTTATTGTTAGGTGTGATTAAGTCAACTCAACAGAATGAAACACCCCTGGTTCTGCAATATCCTCACAAATGTTGTGTTCTGCCCATCTTGGCTGATACTGTGTCAGTCCATCTTGCCTGGTGTCTGCCCTAGAGCCCTGCTTAGTCATGAGTATGGCCTCTGAGTTCTGTGCATCCACTGCAACAAATTACTGAGCCCAGGTAGATTTAGATGTCATGGGAGGACTGGTTGAGACAGATGTAGATGTCACAGGAGGACTGGTTGGCGTGAGAATAGATTATTAAAAAAGGGACTATGGAGACAGATGTGGCCCTTGCTTTGAGACAATAGGAAACCAGAGGTGGGCCAGCTATATTTATGTTCACACTGTGAGCTGCACATCCCAATAAGAGAGCCCCAGGACATTAGTCTTTTTCTATTTGGGAAGGAAAAGAGAGTCTAAATTCTTATTTCAATGTTCAAAAAAAAGAGAATAAAAATTGTAAGATTGTAAAAATGAAGAGGCTCTGAGGGATTCCTACCTGGTTTTTCATGGCCTCTGCATGAACTCCACCCATCTTAATACATGAAATACCTTAATATATGAAATGCCCAAAGGTAAGTGAACATAAAGCCACATTAAAGAAACGAAAATGTTGATTCTTCCCATTTAATTATAATTGTATCAACTAAGGGTTATGATTCAGTTCAAAAGAACGGATTCTGCATCCTATATTATGGTACTAAGTTTAAAAATAAAAATAAATCAATTGTGTCTTAGTAAATGTGCTATATCTTAATAAATGGTGGGTAATGAATCTTTCAAAATACTGAGTTCATGTGTAGGACGTCCTAAAATGTACTTCTAGGAAAGCAATTGGAAATACATTATTTAATGTAATCCCCTCATTTTTTGTTGCAAATGCAGTGCCAAAAGCCTACTGTGCAAATAACTGGCCCAAGGTTAGTGAGTTTCTTATAGCCAATTATATAAATGCTAGTGCTGTGATATGATGCTAGTTCATATTCATGTCCATTAAAGTCATGTATCAGTTAAATTGCTGTGCTTGATATGAGAAAGAAGCAGATCAAATCATATGCCTTTCTAGCCACAAACAGTCATCTACCTTTAGATGGAAAAAATCAAATGGCTACTTAGAGGTTTGCATTATATGGAAGATGATTATATTGTTCCTAAAATCAGGGCACATCAACCAACACAAATAAATGGAATCAGTGACATGGATGAGAACAAAATTTGAAATTGAGAGTGTGCTCCAAGAGCACCATCAGCTGTGCTGGGTAGCTCATTGAAAGGCTGGGTGTTCTAACTGACACAGAGGTGTCAAGGTAAAAGGGTTGTGGGATCCATTTCTGTAAGAAGAAAACCTTAAGGAACAAATTTATTCTGTAATATATGGTGTCAGTATGAGTCTGGATCAATTTCTCAACAATGAGTTAAATGGTTTCTTTTTTCATCCTCTATAGCAGACTCATAGCTCTCAGAGTGGCCTTATAGGACAGAGTGAAAACGTCCCTTCGCGTTTTGGAGTATTGAAAACTTGAGGAGAGCAACCACTCTCCTCTTTCTCCTTTACCTTGAAGGAATTGGTGGGTCTGAATCCCCAGTCTTATTGATAGCAACCCCACACTTAAACCACTCACTGTCTCATGGTTCTCAGTGTGAGTCCGAAATGACTTTATGATAGTGGGCGCTTGTTGGATGTTTCAGGTTATTTTTTTTGTTGTTTTTTTTATTGGTGTTTTAAATATAAAAAAAGTCATGTTATTAGATCATAACTGTAAATTCTTATTTTTATCTTAGTATAATGTCATTGCTTTCATTTGGTCCCTTTAATTCAGTTCCAACACATAAGGTCCCTATGTGCTGCAGAATGAAAAACTGCCTAGTCCTGCACCGCCCAATTGTTTCTATGCCTGAGTCTATTGTTGGCCATTGTGTCAATCCATCTCCTCTTGTGGAAGGTCTTCCTCTTTTTCACGGCCTCTCTACTTTTCCAAGTATAATGCCTTTATTCTCCTTGGTCTCTTCTGACAAGAGGTACTCCATTCATGTCACTATAGTCCCCTCCACTCCAAGAAAGCAGTTTCTCCTCTGTCACATTTCCAGTGCCCTCCACCCTGAGGGGTCTATTCTCCATCATTCAGTCTCCATTCATTAGGCCTTCAGTCTCTGACAACATTTCAGAGCTATGAATAGTGTTTTCAGTGACAACTTCCTCTGAAGTGGACAGCCAAGTCCTTCTTCATTATCTGTTCTTATTTTGGAAGCTTCTCTCAATCCTGCATACTTTGGGTGACACTGCTGGCACTTGAAATGCAACCGACACAGCTGCCTGCATTACAGCAACACACAAGCCATTGCAGTAGGATAAACCGACAGGCAAGAGGTAGATCTTAATGCAATAGTTGTCTTCAAAGATGAGAACTCGTTCAAAATATTTTTGAACTGTCTTTCTGAGTTATTCTAAATAGTTTTCCTTTTCAGACCAATTGATGACCAAAGCAAAGCTTTCCAAAAATTGTAGACAAATCAGAAAGAGTTTTTGCTTATTGGTAACTTGTCCAAATTTTCATCTAAGCTATATGACTGATTACAATTATGTTCTTGTGACAAGTGTTTTACCTCCATTTTAAAATGGGATAGTGGTACCTAATTAATATGGCTAGTGAGAAGATTTGTTATAATTAACTTCATTTTTATTTTGGTTTTACCAATGAGCAGTTCTGTAAATATTAACATAATCCCTTCAGAGATTAATAACATATTCTTTTGATGCCTCAATCCCACAACCTCAAAGTCCACATGGGATAAGCACATTGAACTACTCAGCATAATGTTGGATAATACACACCCCAAGTTCCCACCTGCACTAACTAAGGAATCCTACAACTGCTGCTTCAGTCACCAGAACTGGGAAGGTGTGAGAATTGGTGAGTCAATGAGGACACGTGCTCCGAAGCAGGCAGAGATGCTCTTGCTGGAGTGACAGGTGCACTGTAGGCCACATCCAGGTCCAGTGCAGCTACTCAACCATCCAGGGCCCAAGAGTTCCTTCATCCTGTGGCTCACTGAAGGGAAAAAATTTGAAAACCAAAAGTGCTCCCGAGCAGAAACTACCAGTAATGTCATCATTCCTGGTGCTTTGAATTTCTCAGTAGCATCAATGCCGAGTGGGGCCAGCTGTCATTCAGGCAGTGCCTCTGAAATACTTGGTGTGGGAACAGAAATAGGTAAGACCAATCCCCACCATGTCCCAGAGTAGAGTGGTCCAGGGAGAACAAGGTGATCCTCTAAAGGCAGCATCATCCAATCCTTAGCCACCAGACTGGATCTACAACATGCAACTATCTACAAACATGTGCACATACATTCCCCTTGTGTTTAAAAATGGAAACTCAATGCTGTGCTTATAATAAAATCGCCTTAAAAATATATAACAACTCTTTGGAAATCTAATAAAAACCAACTCCGTATTGCCTTTCTTATTTATATTCATTGTATGTGTTGGTACAAGGGTTTTGGATAAAAGCTTTGACTTATAGTGCTTGTCCTTTTTTGTAATATAAATGCACCCTCGTTAGCCCCCCTTGTCTCAACCTCTACAAATTATATGTAGTTCCAAAGAACATGTGCTTATTGCAATGTATCAGGACTAAATTAGTTTCAAAACACATCATCTGGGTTTCAGTGCTAAATTTTTATTTGCTATACAACTTTAAGAATACGATTATTTGCTATTTGATTATAGCCTTGTACACACATGCACATACCCCCCAAAAAATGCTGGTTGATGACAATAGGGAAAAGACACATTACTCCCACAGGTTGAAGTTAATATTATACATTACTAATCCATAATATATTGAGCATTTTCAAAGTTTATAATACTTATCGTGCTCTTTGTATGTGCTAGGCACTAAAGTTTAAATTGTATATAATCCAACTTGCTCTCATAAGCTGTCATTTAAAAAGTTTTATTGATATTCCAAGCTATTTTCCTAGGATCTTATACTTTTATTTTGGCTTCCTTTGATGTCTTATTTTAGATAAGATCTAGCTTGTTTCTGTAAGTATTAACATATGCTGTTCAGAAATTAATAAAACTATTCAGATAAGATTTCACTAGAATAGCTTAGTGCAGAATAGGTTAATATCTCCCTTGCATGTGATAAAAGTTTTCAGAGTTGAACTCTGCAAAACCTGAAACTTCATATTCATAATAAATTTTGATTTGGAAAAGTTATCTTTATATGTCTGTCTGGTCTTCGGCTTTTGGATGTTTTTAACTAGCAATTAATATCTGTTAAGTAAAGTCTTTAAAGTCATTATGAGTCTATCTCTAATGTCATAGTGTTCACACATATCTCCATTTGTACATAAAAATATTAAAAATGTCTTGTTAATCCAGATACACTATTTCTGTGTCAGTTTTCTGGAATATCGAGAATAGTCATTATATCAAAAGAGGAAATGATGACAATCAACCACACCTTATTCTTAGGGAGTACATGCTGATTGTTGCGAATCATGACCTTTCTTAGTACTCAAAAACCATCCATCCATTTAGTTTCCCTTCAAGTATTTTACTGAACATAAATGTCAAGATCTCTGGTCTATAGTTTTAAGACTCTGGCTAACCTTTCAGAAACTTGGGACAATTGACTATCTTTAGTTTCCTGGCAGCTCCCCTATTATCAATAACTCCTCAAAGATTACTGACATTGATCTTATCTTCTAGATTACTCAGTGCCCTAAATTAGATACTTCCTGAGCCAGAAATATGAAGTCATTTGGAGAAATCATTCTACTTTTTCTCTTCCTATCCCTTTTACTATTTTGGATTTTAATTTCTTTTTACCATTTAGCTTTATCTTTTCAACAGAAGATTATTCTCTTTGACAGATAAGATGAAACAAAATTAAGGAAGCAATGTTCCCCTCTCTAGTTTTACAGTTTTGACAGGAGAACAAAATTGTTCAGAACCTTCTTCATAATATATCTAAAAACTGTTTTTTTTTCCCCCAAGAGGATTTAAATTTTTAAGGTAGTTCGAAAATTAGCCTTCCTGAAATGCAACTGCTTAGATTTTCTTACAGACCTTGATTCTTTTTTCTTCTTTGTGTCTTGTATAAGTTTAGTTTTAATCAAAGTGCATGAAAAAAACCCAAAAAGTAGAATTTAGACACCTTCTCATTATTTATCACCAAGATCATTCTTAACTGTCTAATCCGAACACCATTTTGAGAGTTCATGTAAAATTATTACAATTAATTCTATTAATTTTTAAATTATGTTTGCCACAGTCTTGTGTTAAAAATATGAAAATCTTCAGTTTTGCTATTTAATTTTTTTCACACTAGTAGGTGTTGTAGTCATTCACTCTGGTGTCAATTTCATGAATGAGAGTGTAGGGGTGGAGTGTAGCCTGTCAATCTAGAGATAGCCAATGAGACCTCTGAGTGGGCCTGGCTTTCTTCTGAGAATTCTAGGAAATCTGGCCATATTTCCCCCTTGGAGGTGTAATACTTTTGGCTCAGTCCTTACTGACAAGCACAAGGCTGACTCCCTGTGAGACATCCTGGGGGAGAAACCACATGGGCTTAGCCTTAGGAAACCAAACATCTGAAGCTGGAAAAGATACATGAAGACTCCTGTCAGTGCTGAGATGTTTGAGAAGCCCGAGAGAGGTCCCTGTCAGTGTTGAGATTCTTCTACCATTACTGGATACATAGAACTCTGTACCCACTGGCCTGTGATTGTCCTGGTGTCATTGTATGTGCTTTCTGAGTCTGAAGAGGACTTATGGACTAGTATCAGACATATGGACTAATATTGGACTTATGGACTTGGACTATACGGGGTTGGGATGCTTTCTCAATGTTCCATTCTTCTTGTATATAAACCTTTGATATGCATGTCTATGAATTTGTTTCTCTGGTCTACCCGGATTAACACAGTGGATATTGTTAATACCACAGATAGCAACATATGACACAAACAGTAAATTCCGAAGGCACGTGGTTGTTACTTCACAAAATAGATTCCCTGTCTTTGTTCATTTAGATTTATAACATTAGCTCTCCTTAATGTTTTCCTACTATTATGAAACAGACGATTGTTGTCAGGATGAAAACAGTGAGGAAATGATGTCAGTTTATTCAGAAGACAAAAAGGGACTGAAGTAGAAAGAAAATTTGTAAATATTCTGTAAGGGAAAATGGCATCTGATTTATATATATAAATTAATTGACAAAAGAATTTTTAAACTTACTAACCAAATGAAGCTCACTGCCTTGAGTTGCTCCTGACTTATAGTGACCTACAGGAGGGGTAGCTCTGCCCATGTGAGTTTCCCAGATGGGAGCATGTTCCAGGAGGGGAAATCCAGCCTCTCTTCCATGGGGAAGCTTGTGGATTCTCAATGATGACCTCACAGGTGGCAGCCCACTCTGCAACCTCTAGTCCACCTGAGTTCCTCTTGAAACTTATTAGTGTAGCTCTTTTTGCCCTTCCTCTAAGACTTCCACCATCCTTTAGGCTCCATGGCTGTCCCATCAATTATGTTTTATAATGATTCTGCAGGATAGAGCGGAACTTCCACAGTGTCCCCAAAGTTCTATTCTTTTTTTTTGGCATCACTGCCCTCTGGTGGTGGGAGTAGAAGGCCCAGCCTTTGCTCCATGGAGCTGGAATCGAACCTCCATCCCAGTGGGCCGCAGTCCCGCGCACAACCACTACGCCACCGTTCTATTCAAAGTTCTATTCTTTACCGGCCTAAATTGTTATATCTTTCTCCCATGGAGCCCCTGGTGGGTTTAATACAGAGACTTTTTGGTTAGCAGAAAAGGGTTTTACCATTGTAGACAACAATTAATCCTTTCAGTTAATCCTTATGCAGAAAAAAGTCTGCTTTACGCCATCTAAAGATAATTTGTTCAATTAATAATCTGATTTGCTATTAGATACCTCTTACTTGTAGACTCCATTTATTTCTAAAGGTTTAAATGCCCAATCCCCCCCCCCACGAGGTAATTTTATTCTTAGACTTCTTAATTTCTTAATATTTTTCCTAAGATTTAACTACCTGTAGTATTTTTTATTCAACAGAAAAAAATAAAATTAAGTAATAATTTGTGAATGCAAAGTTTGGGGAAAGTGAGTGTTTATCATAGCATATACATCTAATAATTCAGAGGAACCATATGGATTAAGCTCTGCATATTAACATATCTATACTAAACTTAACATCTTTCAATAATTTTTATTCATACAATATATTCCATTGGTAAGGAGCTTTGGTGGCAAGTTAGCCTAATTGTGAACAGAAAAGCTCATGGTTCTCCCCACCAGCTATTCTGCATGAAACAAAGATGGGATCATCTGCTTTCTAAAAGACCCAATGGGACAAACTCAGAAAATAATCACCACAAGTCAGAATAGAAATAAATCAAAGAAAATGAACCCTGTGATTATATGAATTGGTGTTGAAGAAGAATTTGAAAATATCCAATAGCCATTCCTGATAATAGCATTCTGAAAAATTGAAATAGGAGGGATATATTTCAATTTAACTGCATGCAAGACAACAGCTAATGTTATTCTCAATGTAGAGACACTAAAATTATTCCTCTGAAGAATGGGAAACAAGTAAGGATGTATCAGTCTTCTTCAATATTATACTTAAAGTACTGGCCAGGGGAAGAAGGCAAGAAAGGAAAATGAAAGACATGTAATTTGACACTCAAGAAAAAAGAAGGAGGCAGGAAAGATGGAGAAGAAAATGAAAAACTGTCCCTATTTGTGATGTTAGGCTCCTATACACAGAAAATCAAGAGTGTCTTCAAGAAAACCACTGAAATTAATTGAAAGGTTCAGCAAAGTGGCAGGGGATAAGATTATTTAAAAAAATCAGTCATATTTCTTTACACCCACAAAGAAATTATGAAAATAAAAAATAAAATTTACAATCGGCACCAATAGGACAAAATGCTTAGGGATACACTAACCACAGATATCAATGACTCAGAAAAAAAGAATTACAGGGCACCATTGCAAGACATTAAAAGGGAATCATATAAATGTGAATATTTCTATGGTCATAGATAATAAGACTAACATTCTGCACATACCAATATTATTCAAAGTGATGTACAGAGATAATGGATCCCAATCTAGGTACCATTTTTAAGGAGATACAAAAAGCAATCACTAAAGCTATGTGCAAAGTAAGAAAACCCCTGATAAACTTTGAACTACTGAAAAAAAGAAAACAAAAAAAAATGAAGTAGGATTTCAAAACCTACTTTAGACATATAGTAGTTAAAACAACCTTGTACTAATGCAGTAGCAGACACATTCATTAATAGAACAGAACTGAGAACACACAAGTCTATACACCTATAGACATATTATCTGTTTTTAAATCATTTTATTGAGGGCTCATAAAACTCTTATCATGATCAACATATACATCAGTTGTATGCAGACCACATGTACACATTTGTTGCTATCATCATTATCATTGTCCTTCTACTTAGCTCCCCGGTATCAGCTCCCACTAGTTCTACTTCTTCTCCTCTCCCTCTCCCCCATGAAACCTTAATCATTTACAAATTAACATTATTTTGTCATATGGTCCACTGTCCAATATGTCCCTTCACCCACTTCCCTGTTATTCGTACCCCAAGGAGGAGGTTATATGTAGATCCTTACAGTTGGTTCCCCTTTTCTACTCCACCTTCCCTCCATCCTCCCAGTATCACCACTCTCACTACTGGTCCTGAAGGGGTCATCGGGCCTGAATTCCCCATGTTTCCAGCTCCTATCTGTACCAGTGTACATCCCCTGGTCTACCTGGATCCATAAGGTGGAACTGGGATCATGATAGTGGATGGGAGGAGACATTTAAGAACTAGAGAAAAGTTGCATATTTCATTGTTGCTACACTGCACCTTGACTGGCTTGTCTCTTCCCTGCTCCCTGTCTTTGACAAGGGCTGAAATCCATCCCAAGGGGACAAAGCCAATCTCTTGAACAAACAGTGCTAGCAAAGCTGGATACCTGTATTCAGAAAGAAAGGAAACAAAGACCACACCATATGTGAAAATGCAGTCAAGAGTGATCCGTGACCTGTGTGTCACACTGAAAATTGTAAATGCCATCAATGAAAAATGAGGGACAATCTTCAGGACTCTACTTTATGGCAAAGACTATCAGACACAATTAAAATGCACAAACAATAGAAAATAAGTGCACTAGAAGATTCTACATTGAATAAACCAATATCGTGTGCTGTCTCACACAACACTTGCTACTTTTCACCTGCTGAGTTCAGTAACTCATTGCCTTGGCCTATAGACTCACCAAAAACATTCATGATTAAAGGGTTCATTAAGGAAGTTAGCAGGTTGCAATAGAGATGATATAGTTGTTCAGTCAGAACATGTTAGAGTTGCTAATAAATGCCTTTAGGGCATATCACTCAGTCATAAGTCTAAATCTCAATGTAACTGAGCTCAAGTTCCATAGTTCAGCAAATCCAGCTCCCCAATTAAGTGAACTGGGATACCTCATTCCACAAACCAGCTTCCCACCCAAGAACACTTCATTTGACCTGCTCTGTGGACTCAGTCTTTTGTTCCGGCTCCTGCTTGCGGCTGCTGCTTCTCTGTCATTCTTAGGATATCTCAGTTGTCTTCTCCATCGAGGAGGTTCACTGCTCAGAGATCTTGAAGTCCAGAGGATCATACCCCTTTTGGCTCTTGCTAGGAATGAAATCCCCCATCCAACTTCTGAGAGAGCTCATTTGATATCCAGCAGGATGTCCATCACAATGATTTCTGTTACCAAGCATTCAAAATTGAACCGTCATGAGTTCTCCCCACCTTCTCCTACCCAGACCCATCAGGAAATAGACTTTTGGTGGAATTACAGCTCAAAGACCCTCATTAAATTATTTGCTTCCCATATAGGCCCTCCTTTGACTCTTCTAGGCAAATCTCGTTATTACATGAAGAATTAACTTACCCTTTTTAACCATTTCACTATGAACACACTCAGAAAAATATGTAAGCCTTCATGCCTTTATCTCCCTGCATTTCAGATATTCAACTTCTAAATGACCTATCCTTGATGACTGTGTTTAGGGCAAAACTATCAATAACACTCTGGATTAAGACATGTCTTGATAAAGAAAATAGAGTATGATAATAGACAATATAACAGGCCATCTTAGGCTGCCAAATATTGGACATGCCTGAAAGCAAGAGATCTGAATCAGACCAATTAGTTCCCTTGGAGTAGTAGCTATCTGTTTCTTTTCACACTCAGATATGTTAGCCTGTAAACCACGGAACTATTTTAACACCTTCATGTATACAGATATGTTTAACTCAAAATGCAGTGTGCGCAGTGAGTCTCAAAAATCCAATTAGTATGGCCTATGCAGGATGTTTTCTACCCCAAATGACAAAGTCCAAAGTCCCAGTGGAGTGTAGCACAAGGATGGGTCATTAAGATCTAAATAGAAACTTGGTGAAAAGTGCCCAGTGAGGAACATAATAAAGGGTACATTTTCCCTTTGGGTGCTTATAGAAGTAATGTTAAGTGATTTTTCCCATGACAGATTGGTTTGCTCACCAAAAGAAGTGAAATCAGTTCCTCTGAGAAAGAGATCATCCCCCACCCCTGATTTGAATTTCCATTAAGGTTCACTAAACACCCTTACAGGGGTGTCTACTGATCTGGGATAACTGTGGAACAACATTATATGGCAAGAACTGATTGGTCTACTCCCTCACCCCACAACATGCAAAATTGAGGAGAGAGGCCTCCTTTAAAAGATTTTGAA